>JAXIUT010012788.1:3716-22868 GCA_035586675.1 Eurytoma californica
ATACGCACAAGTAGTAACAGACGGGTACGGCAAGACCGCTGGTATTTTAAATTTTCAAAACCTCTAAACTAACTTCCTTTTTTTATGAATAAATTAATTTATAAATTATTTTGTCTCCTAAAAAGATCACAATAAAAGAAAAATCAATCCGTTTTAAAATTTCTACTCAAGCAAAAAATCAAGCTGATGCGAAATACGCACAAGTAGTAACAGACGGGTACGGCAAGACCGCTGGTATTTTAAATTTTCAAAACCTCTAAACTAACTTCCGGCAAATTTTCAACACTATTTCTCGGAAAACTCTTTTCAAAATGACTCCCTCCCACCCTCTAAAAAAAAAAAAAAAAATCGAATCTCCGCACGATCGTCGAACCCAGCCGCCGATCGAAGGTGCGCGATGACTTCCGCTCGAAAGGACCGGATCCCGAGTAGTAAACCCCGGGGTCGTGGGGATATCGAAGTTCGCGATCCCCCCCAGGGAGCCCCGTCCGATCGTCCCCCACCCCTTTCTTCAATTTGCCCGCGCCTTTTCCCTGCGGTCGGTTCCCTCGAATCGGCCGGCAGCGGCCCCTCGGTGTTTATGGGCCGACGCCGCGCTACTCGGGCTCGCGGCATTTTTTCCAATTGCTCGGGATCGGGTTGCCGTTTTTATCGAGTACGATGTGGAGATTTTTATTCGGTCTGTAGATGCCAAAAGTTATTTTTATTCCATACTGTTGTAATAAAAACGTGAATTTTAAGTAGCTTGTACAACTGCTCTTCTAGTTTAATGAATTCTGAGTTACAGTGAATTGAATTAAATTAACAAAAAAATGAATGATTAAATTTTATTAAATATGGCTCAAATGAAACTGCTTTCTATTTAATGTGCTGATGAAAATTAAGCCACAGTAAAGCAAGATTTTGTATCTGCGTTAGTTCTTGTTAATTTTCGACAGTGACATTCTCTTTCAAAAAATTTACATTAAATTTCAAGTGTATATTTAATACAGGATTTAACAAACATTTTATTACACGTACCTGAACAAATAAATGAATTACTACTGCTAAAGAAATAATCAAAGAATCAAACCGTATTTCAGAAAATTCATTAACTCACATAACGCTATCGAAGCATAAATGAATATTGGTTTTGGTGTACATTTAATACTGAATATCGTTATATTGACTTGCGTCTGGGTACACATCTACGATAAAGTCCAAGACATATAGATAGCTGAAAGTAAATATCTCAGTTCTGCGTTCAGCGGATACTGTCTTGTCGGTGCCAGTCTACATCTACTTAAACAAGGTTGTGATACTTCCTTGTTATCGCAAAAACCGCTGACTCACTTGGAATATCGGATATTTATTGTTGGTTCTTGGATTATTTGTAATATTTCATTCGCTATATTTATATCAAGTAAGGAATTGTACTTCATTTATTGATTCACATGAGTAAAATAAAATTGATATTTTAAATTAATTGGAGTCTGTAAATTATTGATATCCGATCTATATTTTGTTAATCACACAATACATAAAATTAATTTTTTTACGAAGGAAACGGTTTTATTGAGTGCAAAATAAAAATTGAATATAAAGAAATGTGTTTAGTTTGTAAAAGAAATTCTCTCTTCTCCTTTCTTCTCTTCACTCTTCATCTTTCTTCTCTTCTCTCTTCTTTTTTCTTCTCTTCTCTCTTCTCCTTTTTTCTCTTCTCTCTTCTCCTTTTTTCTCTTCTCTCTTCTTCTCTTCTCTCATCATTTCTTCTTTTCTCTCTTCTCGTTTCATCTTTTCTCTTACAAATAAATCATGTTACAGTTTCATTAGCACAAATGATTTGCGCTAAAAATTGAAACACTAATTTGAAATAAGCATTTAAAAAGTGCGTTTCTCAAAATAAAATAAAATACGGTAGAAATCACCATTAAATTCACTAGCAGTTAAAAAAAGGGAAGTACGACATAATTACAGGAGCAGCCAATTAGCTCCGAACCCAAGTAACCGAAAGTAATCGTAAACCAAAATCTCATCGCCGAAGGTGGGCGCGCCATGGGATTCCCAGAAGGTACGAGCCGACTGGTACGGTGGGACGAGTCGCCGGGAAGTACGAGCGCGATTAGCCGCGCTCGAGGCTTCCGGGCTACCCGGCTCGCTCGACTTTCCGGGCTAACCCCAGCGCGGATTCGCAATCGCTCCGCTATAATTGGGACCTCGCGCCGCGGCGCTCGGACACTCCTGCCCTCCTCTAAATTTTCCACGACCGGCATTTACATTTAATTTTCCAATTAACAATGGAAATTGACGTTCGGTTAAAAGGAGCGTACTTAATCACTTGCACGGATTGTGAAAGTATCGGCTCAGTGTGCTATTGGCCGGCTGATTGAATAAAAAATTAATGTTTTTTGTGAGAAATATTTTCGAGCTTACCGATCGCTTGAATCGCGTAAAAAATAAAAATGATGTTACGCAAGTATGAAACATAAAGAAAACGAAAGGATTGCATATCTAATGAAATTAAAGTGCGGGGTCAACTTACTTTGTTTAACTTTATTTTGAAAGACGCAATATTTAATGTTTATGCGTTTTTTTTTGTAAAAGGTTATTGCTACATCAAGGACGATCGATTGCGAAATAACAATCGTTAAAAAGAGTACATTGTAGGTAAACTTATGCATTAGGGTAATTTACATCAATCAGAAATGGGAATTAAAATCTTAAGAAATAATCGTAGCAGAGAGCTTCATAAACATCGAGTAAAATATAAAATTTAGCTATAAAACTGTCAATAAAACGATAACCTCGTGAGTCGCAGTTCACCCATGAAGAATGACGAGCAGAGAAGAAAATTCGAAAATTACAATAATTCGATGGTAATCACGTATGTACATAATCCATTTGCTCGATATCCTGTCAGCGGCAAGTATCGTGGTTAATGGTCTTGCAGAATTTATTGCAGATTTTAAATTCGCAGCGTACGTCTAAATGTAGGACATTTTTTTTAAGTAGAGTTAAGCATATTTCATCTCATGTAAATTCTTTTTCAACTGCATGAATTATTGAGTTGGGATAGCATTAATAAGTATTCCATTAACATAGATTTTCTCAATGAATTTGAATGTGGCGAGAAAGTTCGGATGAAAAAGCGTCGCGACGATCGCCATTAATTACCGGCGGTGCGCCATTAAAACATAGTTTCAAAATTCATCGTAATTGAAGGTTGGACACATCAATTCTACGTAATTCGAACTAGGAGTAAAAAAAACTTAGTGAAAATGAAATTGATATTCTTTCGTTTTTTGTTATTAAGCACCCCCAATATTAATAAAATTTTCTCTAACAAAAATAGTACAATAGCTTAGAAATTATTTGCAAGTGCTTTATTTATTCTCGCCACTCACTGAATTAACAGAATGCTTTATCAAAGAGATTTCAAAATATAGATCAAAATTCACAATGACAGTTTATTAAAAAAATAATAATAATTTCCGGAATATTTTTCTCAACGTACCGCTAAAAATTAACACTCAATCCATCGATTTTCTCAGCAAGAGGCGACAGCCACGGCAATGAAATCACGCTGCCATTACCGTCATTCAAAAAGTGCCGATTAATAATAAACCCCGAATAAATCGGGCTCCCCTCATTCTACATTCTAATCGTCTACGCCACCCGTCAAAAAGCTTAAACCCTTTCGTCGCGGCTCCGTGAAATCGCGAGGGATCGGCATCGCTGCGCGTCCTCGCCAGGAAAAAAAAAAAAAGTTGGATCGACGAAAGGAGGGGGGGTCATCCCGGGGCCAAGTCGCGCGGACCCTGTCCTCCTTGTTTTATCGAGGACGCGGGGGCGCCGGGCGCAAAAGGAAAAAGAACAAAAATTCGCGCGCTACTCTCGGTGTGTGTGTGTGTGTGTTTGTGCGTGTGTGCGTGTGTGTGTGCGTGTGTGTGTGCGTGTGTGTGTGCGTGTGTGTGTGTGTGCGTGCGTGTGTGTGTGCGTGTGCCTGTGTGCGCGTGTGTGTGTGCGCGCTCGAAAAACGGGTCGGTTTTTGCCTCGCGCGTCCTCGCGCGCCCGAGCGGACCATATAAATTATCGAGTAATGTCGCGCGCGGCCGGGCGGTGCACGCATGGCCGGGCGCTTTAAAGCCGAATTCACAATGCGCCCGCCCGTCTCTTCCGCGTTACGTCGACTCCGCGCTTTATGCGCCGCTCTGATTTTCCTTTCACGAAAGGATTATTATTCTACGAATTGAAGCGGCGATGACCTGTGCTTTTTTCTTTGTTTATAGTTTTTATTTATTTTTTTATTTTTTTATTTTTTGGTAGGATGGTAGGATTGATTAATCTTGACGGTGTTTTCTGGTATGAGTGTTTTGTTGTTTTAATGATATCTGGAAGGTCAGGAAGAATACAAAATTGTATTTGTTGTTTTTTTCAAAATGGAAACGTAATGCTATAACAATTTTTGTTATAATGTTTTTAATATAAATGAGAGTAGTTTGATTACCTCCAGGCTGCCTGAAAAATTGCATAAAAGTGTGTCATTATAAACTATCCGACTTCTAAAAATGCTATATAAAAAAAAATACATATTTTTTTTTAGATAAAAATTTTATGTGCAATTAGTGCACATCATTCTTTAATTAAATGAAATATGCTAATAATGTTTTACGAAAAATTTGAGGCACTAAAAATAAATATTTCAACATTAGGTAAAATAATTTCTTACATAATTTGAAAAATTACAAACAGCTTTAATGCCATGCGAAAATGTGTTTTAGAAACATAAAAATATTATACCCTTGCAATCCGCCCGCGATTATCATATTATTATTCAAATAAGATGCACAGTTTATTTAAGAAGTAAATAATTGAAATATTAGATCGATACCTCTTAAAATTAATTTTAAGATAAATTATCAGTTTCGTAACACATCTAATTAAATATTTATTTTTAATTTTGAAAAACTTCGTAAAACTTTTCTAAATCAAAGATAAATCATCCTCAAATTATTTCTGATCTAAACGAAATTTTTTTTATTAATAATATGAATCTACAGGTGATCATAGTTAGAACATATTGTTGGCCAAGTAACAATCACGCGTGTAAAGTGGTAAAATTTAAAATTTTTAAAAAATATTATATTAAACAAACACCTCTACATTTTTTGTTGAAAAGATTCCTAAAACACAAAGTGTTCATGTACGTGTGTTTGTTATAATTACTTATTTATGCGTAAAAATAATTTAATGTTTGAATTTAATACTGAAACATCTAGGCGACTGCGCTACCGTTCCTTAACCAACGATATTAATGTATATAGTGTATCAAATTTTATAAATTTAGAAAAAAGAAATTAATCTTTCAAATTGTGTACTCTTCTGAAAGACAAATAATTACAAGGATTAATAAGCTGTAGTTGGTTAAAAAAAAAAAATTAACTTATCTTATTTAAATTTCGTCAAAAGCTCCTTTGTCACCAAGCGGCGAATGAAACGACCGAGCAAACCGAGCGTTGGATCTGGATTAACTCGAGCAGCTCGCTGACTGAACTTCATCGGCGAGGGGCGTGCGCGCGTAAGCGACCATTTTTTTCCTACCTCGCTCGATCGGCGAATTAAAATCCAGCCGGTTACGATCGGCCGCGCAACCAAAATGGGTCATATTCTAAACTTTTATGACGCTTGGAGATTACCCCTCAATCGTCACGACTTTCCCACAAATTGAAGAACCAAAACCGATCGGTCACTTTCTTTTTTTTTTTTTTTTTTTGTTCTATACCTTGAGGTTTGGTTTGGTTGCGATTTTCTCGCTCCATTATTATTTTTTTTTATATGAATTTAAAGTGGATTGTAAAGTTTAACTTACGCAAATATTTACTCTAACAATTATAATTGATTGTTGGGATTTTTAAAAAAATCATATAAAACATTTATATTATATCATAATTTTTCTATTAAATAGTTAACAATTGTGAAAATAACGAATGCATAAGTAAGAAATCGATGTATTCATTATAACTTTTCTTTTAAAAAAATCGCATTTATTTATGAGCGTATAAATTATGATTTTTACTTCATTACCTTAATATGAGTATTCCACAATTTTATAATCTCAGCGGATTTTAAAATGATTTGAATCGAATCATTGTGCAAGAAATATTTTACAGCTGAAAACTTGTTTTTACAGAAAAAAATCGCAGTCTTTTCTCACATTAAAAACGCTATATTGAGTAATATAACAGTGCACTTAAATCATCGTTCAATCAACTTTTATTCCTTCTTTCACTAAATTTTTATTGCAAATCAATGGAAATATGATACTTTCAATTCACTTACGCTTGAATAAAAGCAAATTTGTGCATCTCTTTTCTGTGGATTTTATTATAAAAAATAATCATAATCTCAGTTGAAATTTCATCGGTACAAATTTAGGGAAGAGCAAGGTAGAATGGAATGCTAAACAAAATCAAATGCACACAAGAAAAGTCTTATTAACCTAATTTTGAAATATCGTTTTTACTGTAAAAACATTACAAAGAATTAAGGCTTTCACGTTTTGTAATGTTTATTATGAGATTTTTCAGATTTTCATAGCATAAAAAAACCTTTATTCGCATAAAAGCGTCATAACGAAAATTCTTTACGTGAAATGTTAAAAAATTTCAATAATCAATAAAAAAAATGCTGTCTTTCATTTAAAAGTAAAATAAATTTTTTTTTTTAATTTTTCGAACACAAATTCCTTCACCAGGTGTCCCACGTGTCTCCGCCCTGCCATTACACTCCGCCCTCTCCTCTAGCAGAAAACATTTGAAAATGAAATGACGTAATTCCCGCGGACTATTGGCACAAAGGAAAGGTTCACTCGCGTTTTATCGGCTAATTAGCATAATCGGCGTCCGCGACGATCCCCCGACAGATCCCAGTAAACAAGGCACTTTTGCAACAATCCGATCTTCTCGCGCGTGCGCGCGCAGTCCTGCCGGCGATCCAGCTGCAGTCACACCTGAGCGCACTCGCCGCGCCGGCTACTCCCGTGCGCGCGGCGGCGGCGCTCGGATCGGCTGATGCAAGATCGCGCCTCTATTAGCGATCGCTCCGACCGCGGCCCGACGAGCCTCCGAGCCGGCATCCTGGATCCGACTTTTCGAGAGAGGCGGGAGAGACAGAGAGGGAAAAGGGCGCCGGTGCGCAGGCGCGGGAGTTGCATCAGCCGGACAGGAGGCTCGGACCCGGCTGATGCAACAGCGCGAGGCTATGTCGCGCCGCTTTCTTTTTCACGCCCACCGCGGGGCCCGACCGCGACCTTGGCGCTGCCGGCGCAAAGGCCCCTGCGAGGTGCATCGCTTACAAAGGGCCCGGATGCGCACCGCGACGAAAGCTGCTGGGGCTCGGGTACTTATATCGCTTATTCGCAGAAGTTACTAGGAATACTTTTTTTTTTTTTTTTGGAGGGGGTATTATTATTTTGAAATCGGTAATACTATTGTCGTTACGTTACTTATTATGCGAGATACTTAAATTATGAAATAATGCGATTTAAGAAGATAATTATGTAGGCATCACTATATTTTCTTAATAGAAGTTTCTAGATACTAATATAACAAGGTTCGCCTTCTCAGCTGAGGTAGTCATACATACCGAGTCGTGTTTCCCACGTGAAAAATTTTGTAAAGTTTTTATAGAATGTATTTTTTAAGATCAAATTTTCTAAAAATATAATAAAATAGTTATTTTTCGACCTCCAAAATTGTGAAATTTTATAAAATTTAATCTTAAAAAATTCATTTCATAAAAAACTTACAAAATTTGATATGTCCATTTTTTTATAATACATTTTATAAAAACTTTACAAAATTTTTTTTCACGTGGGTTAATGTGTATTTTTTATTAAGGTCTTAAACTTATGTGCCTTTATTAAGACAATTCATGCACATTTTTTCATTTATGAGGCTTGAGAAAAGTAATCCCATCCTTTGTTTTCCGTCAAAAGTGTGTGAAGCTTACTTTTGCGTCAAGACTCTGTGAGGCTTAATTAATAGTTAATTAACTGTCAAGTAATTATTATAAAGTTCATTCGAATTGAGGTTAAATGATTAATAATAACTATTGTAAGAAAAACTGCAAGTTATAATAAGTTGGAGGACCTACTGGTAGTCAAATTGTTCTGCAATAAATTTATGTTTGAAAAAAAGCATTTTATCCTGAGAAAAGTTTTTCGTAAAAAAAATTATTCCGAACCAATATTGATTTTAGATTTTGATAATTACTATACTTCACTATATATTTATCGTTAAAATTAGAACTTTCTTTTTGCGCAAAATTTTTTAATTTTTGGCTGATGTAAGGAATCAGCAAAGAACAGCAATGAGTTGTTTGTTGAAAAATGGAATTAAGTTAAAAAAATAATGTGCAACGGTGCGAATAATTGTGATTGAACCCTGACGAGAAGTAGAGCAGCCAGTATATGGCGAAACGCTAACTTCTAAAGCTTTTTAATTTTTCTTGGTTTGATCATAAATCTTTAAGAATTCGTTGCTATTTTTACAGCAGAATATTAATTTTCAAATAGATTAATTGCTAAGGAGCGCTCTAGAAGTTTCTAGTTTTTGTAATAAGTGTGTAGAAACATGAGAATAAAACTAGTCAAATAAGAAATAATCTTTTTTAAAATACATTTAAACCGATGCATCAAACTTTTTAGTGATAATCTATATAATTTGTAAATTTCCTTTATATCGTCCACAATAACGTGAATAAATACGTGATGCTTGGTAAAAAATAAACAATAATATTTTTTTTAAATGTCTTGGAGATAATTTTAAATGAATTGTAAATGCATCACCCTCCGGATGTTGCAGAGCATTTAAAAATGTTTCCACGTGTTAGCGCTCAAAGCAATATGTTCATAATATACGCGAATTAGCGGTGGTTACTTTGTCTCACCTTTAATCAATATTTATTCAAGTAGAAATTCACCGTTTCAGTAATTCTTATCGCCATCTTCAGGTGTTTATATTGACAAAGGTATTAAAATGGCTCAATGAATTCGTCGGGCTTTTTAAACATTACAATGAGGCTTTTGTTTTACTTTCCTTCCTTCAAATTAAAAGACATTCATGAATTGTACTACAAGAGTTTAAGAAAGAAACCATTATCAGGTTGAGTGTTACACGGTACAAATATGAATCATGAAAAAAATTTTTTTTTTTTGAGGGTGTAAAAGAATGAAAGAAAAAATTGTCTACTAATTATTGGAATCAGCAATATTTTTCAATAAGTTAGCAATTCTTAGAAAGTCTTTTAAAAGTCTTGGAAGTCTGTATTCTTTGGAAATCTTTAGAAATCTGAGTATGATTTCTCCGTGTAAAATGTGAATGAAGTTGATTATTCTCTCGCAGCAGAATTTAACTCTCATAGATCCCACCAGCGATTGTAATCCTCGATTTTTCACCCTTGCTAAATGTCTACTATTTTCTAGCAGAGCAAATTTTAAACATGTAAAATATATTATAAATTTGCTTGAATCTTGAAAAAATACAAGTCACGTACTTTACATCCATTTTTTTCTATAGAGTGATCTATCGCTGTATTTTTGTCCTGACGAATTTTACAAACTAATTTAACATCGTTGTTTTAACATCAACTAATTTATTTCCATGCTTAAAATAGATATCGTGTGGTAACAATGAAACTAATCTTGATTTCGAATTAATAATACCCCAGTTTATAGACTAATATATCATTTCTCCCTTTTCTTTCTTAATAAACAACTGGAAAACTGCTCGAATTTTCGACTGGCCATGGAATGTAAAGTGACGCATAAGCGATAGGCAATATCGCCTTTATTCTGGGGCACCGCGCGCACAAAGCGGCTGATGCAAGAACACCCAATATTTATATTATTTAACCTGATTACAATTTCTGAATGTTAAGCGATGTTTTATGCCGAAGGGATCGCTTGAAATTGAAAAACATTACGTATTCCGTAAAAGTTCGTTCGAAATTACATTGGTCTTTTTTTCTTTGTTTACGTTTTCTGTGCGGCTGCTCGAGTTTTATTAACTATCGATGAAACAAGTTTTTAACGGGTAAAACTTAGCGTTTCAATCTTCTCGTGAACTTTGCTGATGAAATAATGTGTAAAAGATCGGTATTATTGCAAGCTTAGTTTCGCGGAATACTGAGCAACCCTTAAGGTCCGGGTAACACCACTTTGACTACCCTAAATTTTGAGGCTGTTTTTGGGAATTTTTTTCAGGAAACTGATAAGCGTTATTAAAAATCTAATTATACCACTTTACGCCTCTGAAATTAGAAATTGTTTTCTTTTTATCTTAAATTGGTGGATTCTTTTTTAATTTTTAGAAATGACCTAGAACAATAAACCGAACATAATTTGTTTTTCTAAGTCAACAGCTGTTAGTACAATACGTAGCCATTTAGGTATACTGAACGGTAGCGCGCTGAAAGGTGCTATGCTTCTGGAGTGCAAAAAATGTACTTTTACTTTCGATACTGCTTGTTAACTAATGAAATATCATTTTCACATATGTGAAGAGTAGGTACTTTAAGCAAAAAAAAAAGAAAAAGAAAAGAAAAAGAAAAAGAAAAATCGACATTTTTAAACCGTCAAAGTGCTATTAAGACGTTCGTACTACTAGTTTCTCACGGAATGACAAGATTTATTTGTGAACAAAGGCTTATTTACAATATGTTTTCTACGGGAGTTAAACACATATTCTTTAATATTACTTAATAATAAATTCACTAAAAAAATTTATGGAGTCGCCGGTTACGCATGAGACAAACCTTTTAAAAAAATGAATTTTTTAACTTATTTTATATGTTATATAGAAAATCGGGATTTTTCAGGACTTCCGAATAATATATGAGCTTCAAAATAGTACGGGTAGATTTTAAGATTTTAATGGAGTTTTAAATATTGACATCACGTCCGTTATTTTTAAACAAATTATCAACGATGAATAATAAACGACAAATAATAATGTCCTATAAATCGAGGCGCACCGAAAATGCAAAATACCGCTCTAAAGAGACAGTGCGGTGAACGCACGGGTATTACTACATATTGTTGAAGTTGTCTATTTATGACTTCATTCAGTTCGAGAATAATATTAGCTTCAATTCGATTGTTATCTCCCTTTTATAAATAGAAACGACTATTAATCGATTACAACCACAGTCATTCAACAATACATACCGGAAGATTTAAATTGGATTATAGTTTGTAATGCAGTAGATTGAGAGGTAAATTGAATCGGATACATTTTGTTAAATTTTTCAATAAAATCTTTCGTGAAGCGTCTTTCATGGAAAATTAAGCATTTTTATTTGGGGAGGAAGTATATCACTTTCCCTTAAGTTTTCTTTTGAAGATGTTACCCTTTTTGTTAGAAATCATTTAGTTTTCTCCCCAAGGTGAAACGATATTTTAGATACTTTTCGACCGTTTAATGGCCTTTATCACAATCTGATAATTAAATGAACAAAAAATTCTGTCATCAATGTCAGTAGTACATATTGTTCGTAAGGTGCAATCCAATACAAGCGTGACTGATTCATGTGTATTCAAAAAGCTACATTTTCCCATTCCCAACAAAAGCTCCTTATTCTTTTATTAAAATATAAGTTGCAGGAAAAATTGTTGAATTAATCGTCTAAAAAAATTAGTCATTCGAAATTCAAGGATTATTCCTTTATTCAGCAATTCGGTGGCTCCAGAGCTTCACATTTAGAAAGTGTATAAGCTTTAGCGTTACAATGCAATTTTTTCCCATGCTCCCTCAGCAACCAACTCCATTATTCTCCGAAATTTCTATAAATCCTTAGAAGGTTCTCAAAGACTTCCAGAATAAATTTCTTTTTCCAGCACCATTAAATTTTCACCCGACAATCGCATTGGAGATCAAAGGCAACGCTGACGAATCAAGTGGTCTCGGTTCCCCGAGAAACTGCCGCCAAAGCCAGATCCACGCTGCCGCGATCTCGGCAAAGCGTTCGCTAAGTAGTATGCAGTTTCGCGCCTAGGCGTTTCTAATATCAGCCTGCAAGCCGCACGTGCATCCCGCGTGAAGGGGAAAACTCGTAGACGCAGTGCGAATCCGTGCACCGGTCAGCCTTGCACTAGGCGAAAATCGGGTATATAAGCGGCCCCGCGGCACCGTAACGGCATCAGTCCTCCTCTAGTCTCAGACAAGAGCAGCCACACAGCCCCAAACCAATCACCATGTTCGCCAAGCTGGTTCTCATCGCCGCCCTGTGCGCCGCCGCCCACGCCTTCCCCGGCCTCCTCGAGAAGGACTCCGTGGTGATCGGTGGAATCGCCCCGGCCGTTAAGACCGCGCCCCAGCACATCCAGACGGTCATCACCAAGGCCGCCCTCCCCGTCTGGGGCATCGGCAAGACCATCGTCCAGGCCCAGCCGATCTCCGTCGTGCCATCCCTCGTCAGCAAGAGCGTCATCGGCGCTCCCCTCCTCAAGGGAGGACTCGACCTCGGCTGGTGAACGGACTGATCCGCCATGCAACACTCACGCAACGTACCTTCCGGAGGCGAGGGGCGCCCGGGGTGAGAGCCTGGGGGCGCCACCGCCGATATCTCTCCTAACTGTAATTTAGAAGCGACGAAATTGATCTCGCTGGGAGATCGAACGATCGATTACTATTAATGTTTATTGTTGACGACTTCGGATAATTACCCTTAATAAATTATTCCTTTTTATTACAAATCTTGTGTTATTCTCTGATTCAACCTTGCCTGCAATCGCTCCATGCCAATATATAATCACTCGCACGGAAATACACGGAGAAAAAAGTTGTGTAAGATTTACTTAAAAGTTAGGTAGTTTTTACATAACAATACTTCAGTAATAGCTACTGAGGTTAGATCCAGTCGAATTAACGTGATTGTTCAGTAGATTTTACTCAACAAATCAAGTCATGTTTACGCAGCGCCATCTAGTAGAGCCTAGTTCAGTTAAAATTACTTAACCTCAATTGTTCTTTCTACATGAGAATTCAGTCGGAACTACGCGAGAAGTAATAAGTTGAAATAACCGTCCTATGGTGGAAGTAAATACAATCGAACTTTTTTCTCCGTGTAATTATTAAGGTTGTGTCGATCTGAATGAGCTATAGTCAGCGCCCTCATTTGAGGGAACTAATCAGCTGTTGGTCTGCAACTTCACGCGGGGAAGTCGCAGCTTTTGGCTGTTCGTGTAAGTGAAATTCGAAATGCAACCTTAAAAATTGTCCTAGTGTATGTAATACATGGAGAAAATACCTTATCTAGCTGCTCTTGCTACATCAGAAGGATATACAATTAAAAATATAAATGGTAAAGATATAAATAATACAACAATCAATACTAACTTAATTAGCATAGTGCTTTCTGAAAGATGTTTAAAAATAGAGATAACAATTTGTAGAAAATATTTCATTTTTCGAAAAAGTAATTACTTGTTCAAAATTAGGTTTTTAAGTCAAACATAACTCGTGAGTTTTTTAAAATAAACGAATCGGTAAGAAATCAGATGAAATTTAAGACTATCGCTATATATTTCACATTTTCGGTAAAAATTTTGTAAAAGTTAGCGAAAAAAGAAGTATTTCAAAACCTATTATTTTGTTTTAAATAAATTCTTCATAACATCGAAAATTTAATGAGTCCTAGGTTGAAGTGTACTCAACTAGCATACGAAATTTCAACTGATGATCATCCATTTGAAAGTTATGGTATATAACAAATTTTGGAGTTTCAATATTCATTAAAGTCTCGGATTTGAAAATTAGCACTGTTACAAAGTTATTTCTTATAGAAACAAATAAGGAATAAAATAAAGAATTTCGAGTTTTTTTATATTTTTTAATAATTTAGTTTTTTATTGATTCCTGTTTCACATATATTGCAGTTCATTTTTTCAATATATATTTGAAATGGTAAAGTGAACCAATGTTCTAGAATCATCAACAAAAAATGTTATGAAAAATACGAGAATAGTTGACTTTCTAAATGGTGAGAGAGTCATTGAAGAATTCTAGTAAGAAAAAGAAGTATTATCGCTTTTTTAATTCAATTTAAAATTGAATATCTATGTTCAAAGCAGAGACAAGTAGTATAAACACGATTTATTATGAAGCTTACATTCATTTTTTCACTTCGATGTTGTAATAGTATTACTTAAGCGAAGAGAATGAAGACTTGCTTATTTTAAATTGGCAAATGCGTAAACGTCTAAATTTTTTCTTGGAAAGGATAGTAAGCTTGCAAGTGAATTCATTTACATTCAATTTTTCTGCAATTTCATTCTATCGTTTAATCTCTTATTAAGTAACTTGATAAAAATTTTATTACGCTTACCATTATCCTTTTTGCTCACAATAACACTGCAGGTTTCAGTAGTGTAATATCAATAAATCTCCTGTGCAATTTATTTTTGACATATTTTAAGAGTATTTAAGTTAATGTACCGTGGAAATGCTATTCAGATTCACGACACTCCAAGGAGTAACGACCTTTTACTGCGGCAATAATTTACGTTATTTTACAGCCCGTAATACAAACACAAGGAATTTCCACTATTTTACATGCAACTCTGTAATTAGTTTAATTAATACATCAAAAAAACTATTTTATAAAATAAGATCATAGGTTATAATTTTTCTTTATAATTAATAAACTATCACTAAAAACCTTTTGTACTTCCATCCGTTCTTTGAAAATAAATTACTCAAAAAGTTCGTTTTTTATTTATTTCATATTGTTGCCCCTTAAACATTCAACAGATGAAACACTGGAACATTATTTAACTTTTGAATTGAATTTTAAAGAAATAACCAAGTGCGAGCTGCGATTTGATTAACCTAGTTTAGTGCGGCTCTATAAAACAGCGTAGCGTTTGTTTCGCATAACTCAATATTGAAAGATTTATAGGAATTCTTTTAAAAGCTGTCCCGTAGTGCAAGCAAGGTAAGCGGATTAGAATATCGGCAGAGCACGTGTACGTGGGCCGGTCGCAGTCAGCTGCAGTGTACCGTGAATTTGATCTCCGGATATTTTAGTAATTTTAATTGTTCTGTTTCTTTACAAAGTTCAATATAAAAAATGATTTTTTATTCATAATTCTTCAGCCATTTGAAAAGACATTTTATCCGGAAATAAAATTTCGGGGTTGACAAAAATATTAGTAACAGCAATAACATTACTCCTGCAGTAACAGTTGTGATACGATAACCACACATTCGTACAGAAGCTTTTTTTAATCATACGATGTAATTGACAGGCTAATATATATACCTCATGCACAAGAACAAGCTGATACCTTATAGTATATCAAATTTGTATAAAATATATAAATATATATATAACCGCTGCCAATAGATTGGTAGTTAGCTTCCTTAAACTTATTTTAATTACTTTATATTTTTATTTATAGTGATATTTTTTCTTCAAAATATTTTATAAAATTCATCTTTTATATTTATTTTTTACAAATTGTCTTAATCAATCTTTTATCATCTGCTACTTTTTTTTTAATTTTTGTTTTGGAACTTGTATATTTTATATGTATATATATTAAAAAAACATTTGATTCACACAACCAACATTCATTTTCCAAAAGAGCACTAAAAAAAGTTTGGAGAAAGCAATGCCTTCCTTTTACAGCTACCGTGCATCTTGATTCTTACGGCTTTCAAACCCAATTTTCGTAGAAAAATAATTATTTTTTTTTTTTCTCGAAATTGGCTGAATAAAATATGCTGAATTCTGAACTTGTCAGAGAGAATAAACAAACAAAGCTACAAACCAAATTTCGTAAAACAATAATCGTTTTTATTAAAGTAAACATAAAATAAAGAAAATTTCATAAAAAGTGAAAAATCAATTTTCTCAGAATTGGCTCGATAAAATCTACTGAACTCAGAACTCATCCGAGACAATAGCCAAGCAAATCTACAAACCAAATTTCGTAGAGAAATAATGATTTTTACTCCAGTAAACGTGGAACAAAGAAATCGGTTGACAATTACATGTGATCTGAGACATTTCTTATTATACAGGGCTAGGGACGTAATATACTATTTTTTCCCCATTCCACAAAAAAAAAAAACAAAAAAAATAAGTCCAACCTCATTAAAATCGATCGAATAGATCATGAATTGTAGAATACTACGCACACACACACACACACACACATCCGTACAGACATTTTTCAAAAATATCAAAACAACATCAAAAAATGATAAAAAGTGACTCAAAACAAACTTTTAACACGTTTAAAAAGAAAAAAAATTTATGATTCCAAAGCTTCCTCAAGAAGGAAGCACAAAACAAAAATAAATAAACAATTGTTAAAAAAAGTGTAATTTTCTACTTAAATCAGCTATTACTGTCAATCGCAGTTTTTTGCTACGTTAGAAGAATTTTGAAAGTTCAAGCTTACTGTATTAAGTATTAGTTATAAAAATAAATAATAGTTGGATTATCAATGTTATAATTGAGCGAGTTTTAAAATTTATAATATAAAAGAGAAGATATTGACAAAGAGAATTCGAATAATGCAGGAAAAGGTTGAGGTACGGCGAGGCTTGAAAAATTCCTGAGAAACTTTCGAAAAATTTGACTGCGCTTCGCGAGCTTTTTTGGACGGTGATGGAAACGACCTGCGTCAAACGCTCGATTCAGTGGCAGTGGAAAAGGGGCCAAAAGGACTTTATTCTTCTAGCAAGTAATTCTCTCAAGCGACTGGTCAGAAAATTGGTATTCGAAATCAGTAAAAAACAAAATAAATTACACGTACGTCTATATATTTTCACACTTTGAAATTTCCTTATCCACCCAATTCAACAGTGGCAAGGGATATTAATAACACCAACATGAAATTGATAAAAACATTAATGAAAAATTGACGGAATCCTTATTGCAAAATAGTGCGGAGAAATATTTTACAATTTCGAAAATTTGTAAAAGATTTGTGGATAAAAAAAATAGTTTTTATTAAAAGCTAATAAAAATGTTCAAAAAAATTGTTCTCGAGCATATTCAATGGAAAATAGAGTATGAATTTTTAATGAAACTTTTGAATGCTAATTATTAGAAAATAAAATATTTTTAAGATTGAATGTTCTAAAAATGAGTAAAATCACAAACAAATGTCAGCTATTGTAAAGCTTGATAGATTAAGAAGTTAAAATAAATGAATAACTTAATAAATCGATAACATAATAAATTGATATTTTCTGTGATACCATTTTAAATCACATTAAATATCATGAAAAATAATAAATTTAAAATATTTTGTAAACAGTTTGTTTTGTATTAATCAACACAAAAATATATGGCAAATGGTGTGGAAGGGAGTAAATGTAATAAGAAAAACAGTATTTAAAAAGTATAAAAAATTTATTTAACCAATTAAAAACGAACATAATTCCTATGTAATAATTTAACTTTGTGCAGATTTTGTATTTTACAAGGCAGGTGTCAGTGCCTGCGCCAGCAAGAATCCATCGAAGGTAAAGTTCAAAACCAGCATGAATCCTCGATCCAGCAGCCCACCATCCACCATGGAAGTCTTGAATCAATTGCTCGGGCGGCTTACCAGAGATCTCCCTTGAGGCCAAGGCCTCCACCGACCAGGACGGGGCTGGAGATGACGGGGCCGGCGAGGACTTGTCCCTTGCCGAGGACCGGGCCTCCCCAGGCACCTCCCCAGGCACCTCCCCATGGTCCGGAGGGCAGGCCGGGTCCAATTCCGACGATACCACCGGCGCTGGCGGCGGCGACGCAGACGGCGAGGAGTACCAAGTACTTGAACATGGCTGAGAGTTTGGGGTTGCTACTGCTGTAACTGACTGAGAGACTGTGAGAAGACTTGTGAGTCTGATGCTGTTAGTGCCGATCGCTCGGGTTTATATACCCGAAGCTCGCCGATCTAGTACAAGGCTGACCGGTGCACCTATCCGCGCAGCTACCACCTCCGTCGGGTGGTAGCTGCAGTGGGTTGGGCAACGGTGCAACGACAGTTCAGATCGTTCTAGACGGAGCTCTATGGTAATTTCAAAACAATCTCTTACTAACAATAAATCGAAAGGTCTGTTACGTTGAAAAACGAATGGCGAACAGATGAAAGGAATAGGGAATAGAGAACAAAGAATATACTGTTTAGAAATCTAGACATGGAAGGAGCATCTTTGCTATTCCTGGTATATATAGTGGCTTCCTACGAAGACTAACGCATCTCAAAAACCGCTGCCAATTCATTGGCACTGAGCTTCCTTCAAAATAAATTATTGTTCCTATATTTATTTTTAGCACATATCCATTCTAATATTTATAAATAAATAAAATACTTTAATAAATAAAAATAAAATACTTATAAATTCTTTTCTTGGAAGGAAGCAACTTAAATATGTAACCATTTGCACTTAAGTTTAAATTTCTTTTTTCTGCGAATCTACTCCAAGAAATAATCTAAAATTTGTATAGAATACCTTTTTTATGATATTAAATGATTCCGACGGTTAATTGTCGAATAATGTTTTAAATTTTTTTTATAAAAAACAATAAAAAACAAATATTTCAAAATCTAAAAGAAATATTAAGCAGAAAACCCCTATAATACTAACTGACTTTAAAATTTCAAGTTGATTTTAGCTTTTTTACTCTAGTAATCGCGTTCCATAGAAAACCAATTTTTAATTTTTTTCACATGATCTATTTCATGAAATGATCTGAAATTTACACGGTATACAGATCGTATAAATAATTAATTGTATAATAATTATTACCATAATTTTTTTCAGAATGTTTCAGAATGTTTTTCCAAGTTATAATAAAACAAAAAAAAACACGTTTTGGTAAATAACAAAAAAACCACAAAAACAATAAAAAAAAAAAAAAGAAAATGTCGACAATTTTATACTCTATCAGATGCACTTCTGTAAAATTGAATTATAAGCAAAATTATTGAAAACAAAAATAAAAAGCATAATCAATAAATCTAAAAATCGAAAAAAAAGAAAAAAAAACATGGGTAACTTAAACAAATTTTTGTTTTCCCCAACTGATAAAATAGTATATTACATATCTAGGGAGGTAAAATAAGAATTGTCTCAGATCGCATGTAAATTGTCACTCGAGGCGAAG
>JAXIUT010012799.1:0-22867 GCA_035586675.1 Eurytoma californica
AATCTTTTTTTTTATGGTCAAGTAGGTCGCCCTTTTAATAGAAAAATAGTAATTTTTACTAATCCTTTTTCTCAGTGCACGAAGAACTTATAGGAAATCCTATAGGGTATTTTCGTAAAGGTTTCTTTAAACAAATTTTATGGCTTTTCGGTAAAGGACATAACTTATCTTTTTCTGAAAATTAAGAGAGCGTGGGCCCCGAACCTTTAAAAGGGTATTTTTCACTTCTCGCCGAAAGGTTACCAAAGTGCATTGTTTCCGACAAAAAGCATCTTTGTTTTCAAATATCACACTGGTAGAAAAATCCAGGAGAGTTTCCTCAAATTTGAGGAAATTCTCCTAAAAACTTATAGGAAATTCTTCTTTTCATATATCAGGTGTTTCTCCTACAAAAATAGGAAAACCTAAACGAAAAAGGAGAAGCTCCTAAATGAAACAAAAGAAACTCCGAAACAAACAAGTTTCTAGAGTTCCTTCTTTTTCGTTTAGGAGTTTCTCTTTTTTCGTTTAGGAGGTTTTCCCATTTTTGTAGAAAAAACACCGGATAATGAAAAAAAAGAATTTCCTATAAGTGTTTAGGAAAATTTCCTCCAATTTAAGGAAACTCTCCTCGATTTTTCTATCAGTGCAATTTCACCAAGTAGGCCCACATAATACATCTTTTATTTATTCCCAAAAAAAAATAACTTATTTCTCAGCTAAAAGGTATTCAAAAATTAAAAACTCAAATTCCAGGAAACCGGAAAAAGTGTAGTAAAGTTATTCTATTTTAATTGTATTTGTATGACTTACATTGTGTTATTGCAGACTTGAAATTTAATTCAATAGACTAATACGGATACGGATTGTAGGGATACGGATACTTGTAGGGATTATTAAATGAATAATCAGTGTTTTAAAGATAATTTAATGACAAAAATAACTAACATTTATAAGGGTGTAAGAACAACGTGTAAGTTTTGCATAAAGCATTTTTTTTCTTTGTACGGGATAATCAACGTGATCCTTTTTTCGCAAAAGGCAAACATTTAATGAAGCCATTATTATTTCAAAGGCGGCACTTTTACGTCATTAAATACCCTTTCCCTCTACCTCAACAATATAAATTTGTTGGAAATGGACATTTTTTTATTTTACAATTTATGGAGTTTTCTTTAAGGGGATGTAAAACTCTCTTGTAGGAATCTGCATTATCGGCATAAGCACTTTATTTATTATTTAAAAATGAAAATCATTTTTCAAAATTTGGTCAAGCAATGTATTGCCCTCCGTAAATGTGTAAGGAAAGTGTAAAAAAATTTCAGCCAATTACATTTACAAATGGCTTCAGGATATTGTTTTATAATTTTTCAAATAATTTCGTAGAGTTATTGAAGAACGAAAAATTTTCAAACAATTTCCTGAAGCCATTTGTAATTGTAATTTGCTGAAATTGTTATTACAGTTTCCTTACACAATTGCGGAGGACAGTACGTTGGCCGAATTTTGAAAAATGGTTATGATTTTTAAATAATAAATAAAATGTTCATGCCGATAATGCAGATTCCTACAGGAGGATTTCACATCCCGTTAAGAAGTGCAGAAATAGGTATTGATAAAGATTATAAGAAAAATATTTAAGAAATATGCATTGAACACTACATAAATTATATTAGCTGTTGTGCTAATTAGTTGCCTTCGAGGTCGAGAAAACGTATATAAATTAACCTTAATTAACGAAAGTTAAAATAAATTTACTTAACTAAACGTTTCATATTAGTAAAATATCTTAGAATTTACACTTAACAAATTATCGTTCCATTTGCTTTTTACACTCATTGTAGCATATTTACATAATAATTCCTCAAAATTTAAAAAAACATTTTT
Organism: Eurytoma californica; assembly: GCA_035586675.1. Classification (NCBI taxonomy): domain Eukaryota; kingdom Metazoa; phylum Arthropoda; class Insecta; order Hymenoptera; family Eurytomidae; genus Eurytoma; species Eurytoma californica. Next base: position 1,867 of record JAXIUT010012799.1, read on the forward strand.
TTCCCTGAACAAACAATGAAAAAAAATTTAACAAGTAAACAGTTTATTTATTTATTTATTCGATATTATACGATTATCGAACAATTAATCGAAAAAAATAGAATAGAAGTAATTTAAAAAATTCAAATATTACCGCCACTGGTGAGAAATCCCTATGCAGCGTGAAGCGTCAGTCGTGCCTTCGCCCGCTACCGTTCACTGCAGAAGCCACCTTAAGCGGCGGTAGTCCGCGCGCATGCGCGCGCCGGCTTCCCCGCAGGCTCTCGGCGCGGACATTTTCGGCGTCACTCCTCCGGTTCCGCTTGTCCGTTGAGCATCGTGCGAGTGCGTTGGTGTGTGTGTATATATCGCGCGCGTGCCTCGCCGTGAGAAGAGCACGCAGTTTTACGCCTCGCCTTTGACCAGAAGGCCACCGGCTCGAGCCCGAAGCAGAGAAGAGACTCCACAAAACCCGAAGCTCCGCTCGGCGCGGGAACAAAAGAGGCGCGCGCCCCTAACCTGTAAACCCCCCTGCCCTCGGCGACGAGTAGAGAAAGAAAGAGCGAGAGGCACTCGGGAAGCCAAGATGTCGACGAAGACGAGCAAGAAGGCGGCCTCGTCGACGAGCGCCCAGCAGCAGCAGCCGGCGTCCACCTCGACTCCGATCGGCGGGACAGCGACGCGAGGCCGGCCCGGCAGCCCCCTCAGCCCCACGCGCTACTCCCGCCTCCAGGAGAAGCAGGACCTGCAGAACCTGAACGACCGGCTCGCCTGCTACATCGACAAGGTGCGCCACCTCGAGACCGAGAACTCGAGGCTCACCCGGGAGGTGCAGACCTCCCAGGAGACGGTCACCCGCGAGATCTCCAACATCAAGTCGATGTATGAGCACGAGCTGTCCGACGCCAGGAAGCTGCTGGACGAAACGGCGCGCGAGAGGGCCAAGCTCGAGATCGACACCAAGAGACTCTGGGACGACAACGAGGATCTCAAGAACAAGTAGGTTTCTTTTAGCTTTCATTTAAAAAAGACTCCATGTTTCCTTTGCAACGAGAGGTGATTTTAATTCGCAGAGGTGTTTCTATTAAAGTTGTTACTTACGGAGCAGTAGGACTCGTTTCAATAGAGGTAATAACTTTTGACGCTTGTGTGAGTCACTAGTGATTCATGTGCTGCTGGTTATTTTAGTTTCAAAAGGTTTTAAAATAATTTTGTTGGCGTTAATTAAAATATGTAATCAATGTTTCTTTACTCGTGAACTAAGTTTTAATAGTAATAATAGAGCAATTATTTTAACTATTATTTAAAACTGTATGTTTTTTAATGCGTACTCTAAAACTTGGTTTAAACTATTCAATTTTATTGAATATAAATTACTAGATTCAATAAAACTAGACTAAGTTGTTTACATTTCAAGAGTATTACTTATAGTATTACTTACATCAATATTCTTGAATTAAAGAGTATTACTTACCCTATTACTTATATTCGAGAAGAATTTATAACAATTTTTAAGTTGAACAGATGGTCACCTTTCACAAAAGATGAATTTTCTGCTGTTTATTTTCATCTGCTTGAGTATTTTTTATCTCTCTGAGTAAACAGTAAAATAGGTTGCGGCCAATGAAATTTACATAAACTAAAAGCTTGGATGATTTCATGCGGATTGATCTTGCCAAAGCCACTAAATAGTTTCTCACACATTTACCCAAGCCCCTTGATGTTGAGGTCGGCATAGCACGAGGTATCTAATTGGTGTTCCATCTTGAATCCTCGTATAACACTGCAAATCTTGACTGAAAGGCACAAGGATTTCTGCTTTATAACTATCTAACTCGATGTGCTTATTACTTCAAAACAAGCACAGCAAAAGCTCCGGTGTTGTGCTTTTTCAATTGAATTCCAATTAATTAACCTTATCTCGAAGCCTCTTCAAGTCCAGATACCAAAGTCTGCACCTGTTGTACCAGGAAAAAAAAACACATCGTCTAAATACAAAGCAAACGTGGAACAGGCACTAACCCGTATAAAAATTCCATCGATTTCTCCCGTGTATCGGACCATGGGGAAACCAGATTTTCCGGCTCGCGAGGGTGGCTCTCGGGTTTACGCGGGAAAAATGTGAAAGTCGCGGGGAAAAATTTCCGCGGCGCGCGGAGATGTGTGCGCATGACGTCGGTGCGGGGCACCCGGTTGCGTCACGGTACGCTATGCGGCGATGATGTCAACCTTATACGGGGTGGCCCCGAAACTGCCGCGCCAGGCTTTCTCGGAGGAGAGAGAAATTTTTGTCGGCTCCGCGCTTTTTTTCTACCGTTACACACTCGGCTCGGACGCTGTGTTTTTTTTTTTGTCTTTGACAGGGCCGATTATCGACCTTATCTAATTACATTAAGTCGACGGCTGTCGGAGTGTACTCGGAATCGACCGACGCTACACTCGTTTTTTTAGGAGCTGCTTTTAATTGCCATTTCAATGCGAAGTAAATTTATTCAAATATTAATTTAATTTTGAATGTAAACGAGGGAGAATGGCTTGTATTCGGATGGATTATTCAATAATTATGTATTGTATGCATGCGTGGAGATTACAGAGGCACGATAATGTTTACTTTGTAGTAAAATTTCGGTGCTCCAAAATTTTGTTTTTTAAATTAGGCAACTGTTTATCGAAGTAATCACTTGTGCTTCATTCTCGATTCTGAAGTTCACCTCCTGCTTAGTGTGATAATTTATCAATTATCAATAAGTCTAAATATCATCCAAAATATATTACAAATACCATTATAAATAATACTACAAAATTTTCAATTATAAATAATGTAAAATTTTATATACAAACAAACCACACTAAAAAAATTTTCTATTTTCTAGAAATTATTGGATTGGGTTCTAAAAAAATTATTTTCTTAAAATAAGTTGTCGATTTATTGGTTTAATATTAAATATATTTGAATTAATTCCATTATACTGAAATAAAAAAGTGTTCTTATTTCAAGAAAATAATTTTCTTAGGACAATTTAATACCTAATTTTTTTTTCAATGCAGTAATAAATATCTGCAATAAATCTCACTTTTTTTTAGCATCCCACGAAAAGCAAAGAAAATAAAAACACAAAATAAAATTTCTAAAAATATGAAAAATTCAAGTACATTAACGAATTCAAAAATATCAGCTCTTTAGTCTTCTTCATTGATTCCAACAATAAGTATACTATTATTAAACTTCCCATTTTGTTCCTAAATATTATTATTGTTATTACGTAAAAGGGCATTTGCCCGTACAATTTTTTTTATTTACTTATTTTTTATTTATTAACCAGTTAAAAAAAATAATTTTGGAAACCTATAGGTCCCATTGTTAATTCCTATACAGGTAAAGTAAATTTACCTGTACATAGGCCTGGCTAAATAAAAACTAGAATTAAAAACTAAACTTACAAAATAACTAAAATCTAAAATAAAATTTCATTGTATAAATTTAACAAATAACAGTGTTAAAGTGCTCCGGTATAAATAGTGTTATAAATTTGAATATTACATATTAAAATTTAAAAATTTAACAATTATTCGTAAATAAAATAAAACGCCGACCGTGAAGTTCGCGTGGCGTATATATACCGGTTGCATCGGCCACCCCGTATAAACCGGCGAACTCGGCGGTTAGCGTCGCCGGCGGAGGCATCACCTGACCTGAAAACATTGACTCCTCGGCTGGTGCCGCGCGCCTTCACCGGCTGTCCCTGTACACGCCGGCCGAGCGATGTGGCACAAGGCTATTTTTGCCGAGCCGGTGCGTGCGCGCGCGGGGACGTTCCGGGATTTTCGTGGGCCTCCGCCGCCTTCCTTTTGTCGCCGGTCATTTCACCCGATTTTCCCGATCGCTCGGCGTTGTATTTTCGCTGATTGATGAGCCTCGCGCGTTTATTTTCACGACGCGCCCCCCGAGGCTTTTAATGCGACTCTTGCCACATTTTTTTCTCGAACACATCCGTTAATCCGTAAATACTCCGGTATAACATATATCGACGTTCCTAACGACGAAAAGCATATTTCAAAAAAGGCCAATTTTAATTTGGTATTTATAACCTCTTCTTACACGGTACTTTGTATATGATTAAGCTTCGATTTACGTGTTTTTTTTATTGTGATGTTGGATAGCTATGCTAACGTTAAGTTAGTATACTAAAGCATACTTTAATTTTGTTTTAGTTTTTATCTTCGATTTAAATAAAGTTGTAGTAAAAATAAGAAAATTATCGGTATACACATATGGGTACAAGTGCAAGAAGAGGTTAAAGCACCAAAGAAAAGTGAACTCTTCCAGAACCTGGTAAATTTAAGGTATCATTCATATGATACCCTGAGTTTATCAGGTTTTAAAAGAGTTTACTTTTCTCTGGTACTTAAAAGGCAAATGAAAATAGATCTTTTTTGAAATGTGTTTTTCTTCATTAGGAACGACGATACCCTAGTAGAAATACTTACTAGCCTTTGGCCAATGTGACGCTTATAGCCGATTTTTTGGCCAACCGTTGGTCAAAAAGACAAAAATTTCTACCATATATATATACTTGAATTTTATTTATAAAGAAATGTTTTTTTATATTTGGAATTTTTACTTGAAGCGTAACGATTGCAGTTTTAAAGCTTGACATCGAGGCGGAAGTGTTTTGGTCGCGCCGCTTTTGAATTGGCCGCTTTAAGCTGCGTTAATCGAGTCGGCGACTCACCCCTTTCAGCTCTAATCGAATCGAATCAGCGCAGATGTCGTTGAGCGGATAAGCCGTTACAGTTGTTTCATGTATATATATAAGTATTTATTTAAGGAACATCTTTTTTCGATGTGCGCGTTAAACCTGGTAAAACGCCGTTTCCTCGAAGATGCCCGGTTTGTTTACCTTGCACATGGACACGTGCATCGGTGGTCCGAGCCTCCTTTTGCCAAGATAACACATTCGACGAATGAGAATCACCTTTAATTTTGGTCGTGTTGACTTTTTTACCCAGTACACTCAATGTAATCGCATTGATTTGCCGATAAGGCTTAAAACACAGCGACGTTGAATGAAGCTTGATCTCTTCTTTCGTAGTTTAAAAGTCAGACCAGGCATTTAATGATCAATTTTGCATTTTTTTAATGTAATTAAATCATCAGAATCGATTCGCTTGATTCATGAAGAGAACCGTTATATACATATACACTTACTCCATATTTATAGTAATGTGTAATTATAAGAATTGAATTGGAATTCGATTGCCGGGAAGAGATGCAGACGCAGCGGTTTCGCACTGTCGTTTCGAATTCTTGAGCGTACGCTTGCACACTCACGCGCACGTTAAACGCACGATAAGCGCACCTGTCACTGCCGATTACGTTGTCCTTGTGTAAATAAGCGCAACATTTTTATAGAAAAAATTTAAGGAACTTTTTTTATTTACTGCTTAACAAATGATATATTAATAATTATAATTAAATATTATTAATTGAATATATAATAATAATTGCTCGCAATATTATTGTGAAAGTTCTTAAAAATGATTAAATAGTATTATTAAATTCTTAAATTTAAATCGTTTTTTCTTGTCACTCATTCTTATATAATTTTGGAAGGGTTTTAAATCGATGTTGATAAGTACAACTTGGTGTTGATTAATGGTTGTGCAACGTTTCGATAACTTGTTCGTTATCCTTTTCAAACACTAAAATTTATTGAAAATGAATTTATTTTTCACATTGCACTAAATTCTTTACAATGCAATTTGAATTTTAAATTCAATTCAACATTTTTTTATTCAACATTTTTTTATTTGCTTAAAACTAATATTTTCAGTAGTGCACTGAAAGTTCTTTTAAATTTAAATAAATTTTAAAGACGAACGCACTTTATGCGTAGTTATTTTTATCAGTTGCCGTGAAGCTCGTGCAGATAGCCATTCGTCATTAAAAAAAAAACATTCACAAACAATTTTTATCAAATATTTTCAATAAATTTCGTATTTCAACATCAAGTTAATCGATTCACCGCACACCAGAGCGGAAAAGTCGATCGCCGACGAAATTTACGACTCTTTAATAACGAGAAAAAAGGTCCAATGAAGTCAGAGGCTATATTTGTCCGCGCTCATCTGCACGTAAAAGCATTCAGGCGGTCGATCCTCAAAATCCCCCCCCCCCCCCCTACATATCTGCAAATTAATAGTCGAAGAAGCGGGAAAATGTGGCATTGACATTTCCGTCTGATTACGCAATACCATAGGATCGTCACTCTCGTTGTTTTTTTTTTTTTTTTTTTTTTTTTTTTTTTTTTTTTTTTTTTTTTTTTTTTTTTTTTTTTTTTTTTTTTTTTTTTTGTCCTCACCTAAATAATTAAGATGTAAATTTAAACATTTTCAATTAGTGGTTTTTGACTAATTACTTGCAAGGGAAACGATTTATGTAAATTTTGCGAGAAAAATTTTGTTTGAATGTTTAAATTATTACCACAAATTATTCGTAAATCGTCAACTAAAAAGAAGATAAACTCGAAATATAAAAAAAAATTTATTGATTAACAAATTTTACCATGCAGGTATACCTGTTATTTATAAATTCTATACCTGTATAACTATAGTAAAATTTAATACAATTATTTAAAAATACACGAGTAGCATGCTACTACTGCTGCAGTAGTAAAGAAGTAAGACTAGTAAACACTAAGCTAGTATACATTCAAAACTACTAGTCCTTACTAATCAGTTATCTTTTTAACTAACACATAAATCTCTGAAACTAAAAATTTAATTTTCTCACTACAAAATTCTTTCAAACTGCAGATACACACAATCTCCAAACCCTCGAAAAAAATCCCAAAAATTAAAACAATAAAGAGCAAAACAAAATAATTCGCCGATGACCTCGCGCGCGTGAAATCTTCTGCGAAACGGAGCCGAAATCCTCGAAAAAAAATGCAAAAACCAAGTCACATCGACTCACGTACGAGTAGATTGCGCAAGGAGCGCCGTCCCAGGTTAGGCTTATCGCCGCCGCGGCGCGCACCCACAAAAAAAGCAGCGAAATAAACACGAGGAGGGTAATGGGCGCGGGTCGTGAATGAAAACCATAAATTGAGCGGCGCGACCGAAACCATGCGCTGACGTCAGCCTCGGGAGGGGGGAGCGGTCGCCGCCCTTGGCTCTTCTTTGCTATGGATACCGGCTCTGCTTGTGACTTCCGTCCGGTGGCATTTTCTTTGGATCGATCCGTGAGTGTGGGAAACTTCCTGGAACGGGGTATCGAGTGGTATCGGGAGGAGTAGATACAGTAAAAGTAATAGAGGTCAAAGTAATTTTCACGCAGGGAATTCATTTTTAATGTCGTTATTTTTATCGTGACTTAGTTTATTTGTGCTTTCCACTTTAATGCGAGTAATGTAGTTATCGTTAAAAAGTTTATGCCGGTATGAATATTTATTTCGTAGTGCGATTTCAAGGTTATTTCTTTTTACTAATAAATTTCAGATTTTTATGGATTGTGAAAAATGCGGGTAGTAAAAAATTATGATTTAGCATCATTAGCCAGGCTAATTATTCCAATTATTTTGTTTACGTCTATAGGTGAAATCTTTAAAGATATAGTAATTCTGTAAACGATGAATTAAACGCTATCGTTACTACGCATTTTATTATCAAGAAAAATGTATTCGATGTACTTGAGATGAGATACGATCGTCGAATCAGAAGAAATGCGATTGAATAATATCTAAAATACCGATATAAAATTGATAAGAAAAACTATCGCTATCGTAAATAACAAGTATTCGCAAACTAGAAAGTTTTAAACGTCAGCAATTATGTTCATAAAATAAAAAAATAATTAGGCATGCCTAACTTTGTAAACCATTTCCCTAATTATTTCAATACAATTTAAAATAAAAACTTAATCTTAGCAAAAAGTATTTAGACAATTTGTGAAGATTAACAACACCAAAGAATGAAAATTTTCTTCGCCTTCGGTTTTTTTCATGTCAGTCTAAATATCTGACTGCTTGACGCTCACTATTAAACGTGAAACTTAACGTTTGATAAACAGAGCACCGTATCTTATCAGCGCTATTTAAATTCTTTCGCGAATCCCATCATTCGTGACTTTTTCGAAAGCCTCGCCAAACTATGCCAGAGTACGATATGTTATCATGTCATATCTTCATCCGAATTCATTTTATAAAATGAGGTCTTTCGGGCACATAAATTTATTTTATTTTTATTTTTGCAATCAAAAATTTCAAAAATTACGCTAGTAGCTTCTTTCTAATTATTAAGAAGAATTGGAATTTAACGAAAAGACTAAACTTCTTCTTAAATTCGAATTAAATATATTTTAAAGCCAGTAGGTAAATTATATTGTCGGAGGTTTGGGAAGTACAGGTAGAAATGGTATCCCGCGATGAATGAGCTGCAGGTAGTAAGAAGTAGGTCAGTTATAGGTGTTGGGAGCGGATCAGTGGGTTAATGACTGCTTTAATTACGGTAGGAGGTTTACTATAGATGATACCTTTGTAAGACCATCAGGGTAAGATTTTACCGATATTTTCTTAATCTATTTTCCGGTCTGGTCAACTTGTCAATGCTACGAAGCTAATATTTGCACAAACCGGAATACCCATCCAGGTAATCGGTAATCCACATAACTTCAATGATTTATATCTCTACCTGAAGAAAATTCTATTGAGTTGTTACCCTCACCCTTGCTCATCCACAAAAATCATTGTAAAAATTGCAACTGTTATGAAAAATGTTTAAAATAGGCGAAAAATTTTTAAATAAGTTATTCCTTATACCGAAATATCCCTGGTTCTGTATTGGTCGAAGAACAAACATTACAAAATCAAACTATAGAAGAAATGAAATAAACTTTGGAAATTCGTTCAATCACTTGTATTTTTTTAGTAAATTAACAATTCTGTAGAAACTCGAAAGATCTCTTACAAAAAACTATAATTTGTTACTCACCTAGGAAGCTTTTTAACAAAGTTACTACGAGTTAGTATGAAAGTTATTAAAAGCAATTGAATATTACTCTGAAAATATGAAAATGTGAAATTCGTCCAAATGCACATATTTAATGTTAAATGTCGTTTGTTCACTTATCGAATAAGTAACCGACTTATTACGTAGAATAAGTGCTTATTCACTTATTCGTACGTGAAGTCCATGAGTTTCACACATTCATATTTAGAGAGTACCGTGTAGGAAAAAGGAAAATGTGGAAAAAATAACAAATTAAAAATGTTTACTTGAAATAATGACCAACATTTTTGAGAAATGCTTTCAAAGCCAAAATCAAAAATGATTTATTCAATAATCACCTAGAACGTAATCTCCACTATCTAGAAAATTTCAAAATCAAAATAAAAAAATAAATAAATTCCATCCTCGCGGACCAACAGTCAAGGCACGAAATCGGCTCGCAAAACGAAAGTGCAGTATCTCGTTCTCGTTCGACCGGCGCACTCGAAGCGGCCATTGTGCGGGGTGATCGGCGCGCGCGTGCCCCGAGAGGTTGGCGCACCGCCGCGAACTCCCCCACCGAGTCTTTCTAGCGCTTCGCGCGCCTCGCCCCCCCGGGAGGACGCAAGTAGATCTCTAAGCTCGATTGTTCCTCGCCGGTCACTTCCTGCTGCGCTCGGCCGCCTGTTTCGCCAACTCGGCTGCGCCGGCCCCGTTTTCTCGCTTAGGGCACCGTCTGATGACCGTTTACGAGTCTCCGGGTGCTTGGAGTTGTAAAGGGAGTAGCCGACCCTTCGGGCGGTGAAACTGCACTATTGGCATGAATTAGCTCGTTTAGTGCGGTTAGTTGCGATGGTGGATTTGATAGTTCGATGGGCGGGGCAGTTTATGAATGTTAGGGCACAACGGTGCCCTGATGGAAAATAAAGCATCTTTTATAGTCAAGGTATTAATAATTAGCTAACTATTAGCTATTTTCTAGCTATAAACTAGCTAAATTATAGTTAAAAATATATTTAAAAGTGCACTGAGAAAAAGGATTTGTAAAAATTACTATTTTTCTATTAAAAGGGCGACCTACTTGACCATAAAGAAAAGATTACTAAACTTTTCATAATTATTGTTGTACTTCCATGAGGTATTACAAAAGTTCAAATAAAAATTGCTAAAGTTTACTAAAAATTGCTACTAGTTTAGTAAAAATTGTTACGAGTTTAGTAAACATCGTTACTACTAGTAGGTCGAGTAGGTCGCCCTATTACGAAAAAAAATAGTAATTTTTCCTAACCTATTTTTCTCAGTGTATTCTCGGCTGCTGAAGAACTATGTAAACAAAAAACATAACTTAAAAATGTTATGTTAAGCTTTCTAATTGTAAGCTACTTCAATTACTTATCTCGATCAATTATTGTTTAAATTTAATAAACTTAAATAAATAGTCAAAAAATTATTCTAAAATTGATTATTATTTAAACTAAGAGGGACATTTAATTTTGCCTAATTTATAATATTTTATTAAGCATACAATATTAGCTATATTATAGACAGAATTCGCGTTGTTTTTAACGATATTATAGCTATATTTATATACTATAAGTTTAGCATATCGTAAAAATTAGCTAATTTGTAGATATAATATGCTTTATTTTTCCACGAAGGTGGCGTTGCCAATTTTAAAAATGGATTACATGCGGAAATATACAGGGCTGCTTTTAAATGCACAAGTATTAAAAATTTGCTGAATATTTTAAAATAATTAAAGAACCTTTGTGCTGCAAATTTTTGATTCGAGACATATAGGTCAAGTTCTCTTGCATGTTTAATATACATTTCTTTCACATAACATTTCGCCTCTTTTAATTTGTTTTGGTAAATTCGTTATTTCACATTTTCAATATTTATCCTCAAATATTTCGCACGTAACAAAAGCAATAAAAATAAACTGTTTCGATTTATTAGCAGTTTCGCTGTTATTTTCTTCTTCATTTTGCCAGCAAATTTAAATATTTCAACAGATTATTTCTCGCTTGTTTTACTCTAGTAAATGAAATTAATTTGAGTCGCGTAAGCAGTCGTTTTAATTTGTTTTCCTCTATTTCTCATTTCCGGTATCCACATTATCTAAGATTATAAATTTCTTAAAATGATGACCATCACTTTGACTCATTAATTTAACAGATTTTTAAGTAAACGCAGTATGTGATAATAATATAAAAATTTATTCAAATTATACGGACTCGCCCAAAAAAAATAAATAAATAAACATTAATGAATACTTAAGCACCAATTTATAGCTCCACATTGAAAATTTGACTATTAAAATGATAAGAAATTCCTGACTATCGTAAAAAAGACCCATTTTTGTCGTATCAAGGAAACTAAAATCGTAATCGGAGTCGTAGCCAAGGCCGCGTAGGAGGGGAGAACTGAAACACGCTCCGCTCGGACTTTTCGTTTTCATAATAACCGCCATAATTCACCGACATTACCATTTCTTAATGAAACCCAAAACAAACTGGACCTCGAATCCAATCATAAAAAACCCCCCCATTAAGCGATAAAACTAACTTTAACCAATTGCGACGTCTCCATCCCGTACGTTAAATTTCAGTATTTTCACGCGCGGATAAATTTATAGGCTCTCGCGGCGGTGAAGAAAAAGGCGCACCCCGGCGAGTCGTGGGTGAATCACGCGCGGCATGCGCTGCGAGCGCGGGGGAGGGAAAAAAGCCTACCGGCGTGAAATAAAATTCTCGATGTGGGTCGGTGCCGCCGCCGCGTAGTCTTCGTCGAAAATAGAACGGAGCCGTGGGTTTATACAGCGCACGCGAAGGCTGCGGAGTCCTGCGACGCGCCGATTCCCCCCCTCTGCGGTTCGAAAATTTCACATTGTTTTCGCGAGGATCTGGACGTACACTCGAGGTTTAGCTCCTAACTACTGTTTGAATGAAAAAAAGTGCGCGTTGAGAATTTTTGGAAAATTTGTTTGCGAAAGAAAATGAAGACGCTAATGCAGTCTTTTATATTACAGCTTCAATTTTCTTAAGTGTGAGAATATTGGCATTTGCTTATAAAAATCTATATTTTTTAGTAAAAATTTTGGTCTATACAGAATTTCATTGGTGTTATTTAAATTTGAATTAGTGTAGAAACAACACTGAAATTAGTGAAAATCGATCCATTTATCAAATCAGTAATATGAATAAAACACTTGTGACTAAATAAAATTTTAGAAATTTAATTCATTTTAAACCATATTGATGACTAGAAAAAATCTCAGTAATCAAAATGTGATACGGGCGTCTTAAAGTTGTATTTTTTTCATTAATAAATATTCAAGTTTAAATAGCAATTCTGCAACTATGCGCTTTTAATTCCGAACCATATTCATCGGACGAAAATAAATGTGTATTAAAAATTATCGTTGATTTGACGATAACCATGGACTATCACGTTTGAGAAATTAATCAATGTTGAGAAATTAATCGGTTTTCGTTGACGTAGCAACAATGCAAACTTCAAACTCATATAATATACACAGACAGACTTTTCTGTTAAAATTTAAAAAAAAAAAAACGCGTAAAAATTACCGATACGAACCGTAATTGTGGGACCATATGCCATGCCATGCAATAATACTATCCGCTCGGCAAATTTTACCGAACTGCCTCGTAAAAACGACTGAACTCCTGCGCAGCGGAAAATAAGATATTATCCGCATGCGCAAGGACCGAACCTAACTTAAACTTTAACATACTGCCGTATAAGGCCCTTGACACGCAAAATTGGAATAAGAATAAGAATAAAAATAACACAGACAACTATATCTATATATATGAGAATAAGGAATAAGAATAGGCGGTAACTACAGATAGGCCCTAAACACGAGGGTAGGAATAGGAATGAGAATGAAAAAAATTACATTGTTTTTATATCTATGTATAAGTGGAATAAGACCTTATATAGATATACAAACAATGTAATTTTTTTCATTCCCATTCCTATTCCTGCCCTCATGTTCAGGGCCATATACTACCTGTGTTATTTTTATTCTTTATTCTTATTCCCATTTTGCGTGTCAGGGCCCTAAAACTACCGAACAATTCAGTAAAAATTGCTGTTCTTCTAGTAAAGACTACGTATTAAAAAAATTACGGAACGTTCGCTAAAATTTACCCAGCGTTTAGTACTAGTTTTGCGCCCGTGTTGTATTAATTCGTGGATGGCGCTGCATTAATTATTGAAAAAATCGTAGATTCTTCCACACAGGCAAACTGCCCCATGTTTACGGGTGTCGTACCCGTAATTTTTTCAGGTAAAGTCTATCCGTGTACTATTACTAAACTAGTATCAATTTTTATTAAACTTTAGCAATTTTTAAACTTTTGTAATATCTCATAGAAGTATAACAATAATTATGAAAAGTTTAGTAATCTTTTTTTTTATCGTCAAGTAGGTCGCCCTTTTAATAGAAAAATATTAATTTTTATTAATCCTTTTTCTCAGTGTGGAAATTTTCATGCAAGTTTCCTATTACCCCTAGACCTCCAACCGTTCCATTGATCTCGAACGCCGAAATCCGGGCCAAACGCCCGTAAACACGGAGGAGCCCGTCCCCCGTTGCAAAGTCGGCACGTCGCGTTCGCATCATCGTCGAAACTAGCCTGAAGGCCAGTGTCGCGACCGCTAAAAGCTCTTTCTCTCGGTGAAAAATCGCCGCGCGCGCGCGCCAAGCAGTGGGCCAAGGATGCACCGGCCGCCGATCCTGCGGAGGTGACATTTTTCATCGCACGCCCGTTTAAGGCGGATGCCCTCGTCCACGCCGAGCGATTAGCGCTTTTGCGGAATTCCAGGGCAATTGGGATTTCGCAGGAAAAATTCCATTAGATCCGTCAGGTGGAATATCGAAAAATAATCGATACGTATTTTTTCTTTTTTCAATTTAACACTTATAAAAAAAGATATAGCAAGTTAAAATTTACGAGAAGCGTGAGATCATAACGTAGTATATTTGTATAGTGTACAATCGTGACGTTATCGCGACTTTTTAAATTGCTATATCGTCGTTAATAAGCGTTAAAATAAAAAAGGAAAAAATGCGTGTCGAATATTTTTCGATATTCTATTAGATGTAGTTAATAAAATTTGATTTTATTTTTCAGGCAACATCCCAATTGTGCTAATCGATATGAATTTTCTGCTTGTTTTGAATGAATAGGTTTTTGTTGAGAATCGCAAGTTTGAGAATTTCTTTGATCTTTCTTTTTATAAAGTTTGCAATGTAATTTTATCGGCGAGTAAATTATTACGTTCAATTAAGTTTATGTTCGGAAAATGTTGATGTAAAAATACGGAATTTGGAAAGTAATTAAGTAGCATATTTTGGGTATATTTTTAGGTCTGAATGAAAGTGGCGTAAAACACTTGTTTAGCATTTTAAGATATTCGACCTCAAAGTTAAATTTTGATATGTATTATCATTTTTTAAAATGCTTCAAATATTGAAATAAAAAGTAATGAAGATATCATTTTAGGGAATTATTATAGTTTTAGTACAAAGAAATCTGAATATACTCCTAACTTAAGTTATTTTTTAAGAATGTGACTAATGCCACTCTCATTCTAAACCACACGTATATATGAGTGGAAGCGTAATGCGGTATTTACAGTTGAAAAGCTATCACAATTCGAGTTCCATTTGTAACTCAATCTCGAAATCGCACAATGCAAAAACAATACTTTTTTTACATTTCTTTAAAAATTAAAAAAAAAAAAAATCGAACTCACTAATTAATTTTTTATATCCCGCTCAATTCTTAATTAAATTTAAGAATTTAATGAATCAATTTCTTCTATCTGTTTAATGAATCAATCTCTAGTAGCTGTTTCTCCAAATAATCGCGAAATAAATCTTGACTACGAATTTATCAAAATCCAGGTGAAACCCCCCGAAATGTAAAAACCACGGGAACTCGTTTGACCAACGGAAAACCGAGGAATCCACTGTATCCGGGCAAACCGAAAATTCCAGCGCGCTTTCTCCGCGGCGTGCGCGCCTCGTATACGAGAGTCGAAAAGGAGGCTCCATTCACGTACCAGTCGCGCTGTGGCACTTTCGAGGTGTCTTTCCGGCGTCAGGAGCCCACGCCTTTTCTCTCTTTCTGCCCGCTGCTTTTACCTCTCCTTCTTCCCGCGAGTCGCTCCTGACTCACGGCCGGCATGGTGCGCGTGACCCGATACGCGGGGCCCCCCCTTTTTTTTATTGACGTGCGAATTTTTTTTAAGCTGAGCTTTTTATGGTGTACTGCGTGCTTCAAATTTGAAATTCGAATGTAGAGGATAAAAAAAGTTTCTCGGCACAAGGGGTGAAGTACTCAAATAATTTTATTAGGCACGAATGAAACATGTACTTTTATGGGTCTTTTAAAACAATTATATACAATTATGTCCTTTTGTCAAAAGCAATGCACTTATGCCCTTTGACCGGGAAAATTTCACTTACGCACTTTTGCAAATAGCTAGCATTTTTTCGATCCTTTTTTGATCAATTTTTATGTGTTGACCATCTGTGTGTTCAGAAGCGTAGCTTACACCGTGGTGTCTGCTGACACCACGCATCTGCTTTAAGAATAGCCGTGAGAGTTTACGCCCGGGTGATTCTAATCAGCGTCATTTATCGCTGTAAAGTTAGATTACCGAATTTAAATGTCTTACTTATTCTTTAAACACATACATTTATTCAGTAATTTTAAATGACTAATGATTCTAAAAATTATTCTAAAAATGATGATTATAATGATGATTTTAAAAATAATTCTAAAAATGATTTTAATGATGATTCTAATGATGATTCTAAAAATGATTCTAAAAATGATGATTCTAATGATGATTCTAAAAATGATTTTAAAAATGATTCTAAAAATGATTCTAAAAATGATTCTAATGATTCTAAAAAATATTTTAAAGTGTAAAGTAACTTTATTTCGCTGCTAGAATATCACTGAAGAAGTAGTTTTGTCGTTGAAGGAAAAAGAACGCAGAAGACGTCGGTAATATTTTTAATTGGCTGTAAAAGCAATCGTTAAAAAGAAACGGGGAAGAGGAAAAAATGAGCGGAACTTTAATGGAGCGATGCCCAAGGAAGGAGGCGCGGTCACGGATAGTAGAAAGTATAATTTGAGCACGGCGCTCGAAAAGGGTGTAGGGCGATTGCATCAGCGAATTGCCTTAGCGGGAGGGAAAACCCAAATACGCCGTAAGTAGTAAAACTACCTTGAAAGTCGACGATAAAAGTCGCGGTTTCTTTCGGAAAATAGATGTACTGAAGAAACACATTGTAAAATCTTTAATTTTCAAGATATATTTATAGAAATGTTAATATGTTTAAATAGTACAAAGATAAAGAAAAATATAAATTTTCAGCTTATTTCGATCAATTTCTATCGAGTTATGCTTTAAAAAGTAATGAAAATAAGGGCTTAACAAAAATGTCCCCTGTGTTGAACTATTTGTTCGAAGACTTCTAAACTGAAAAATTTGAATATGTTTCATCGAACACTACTACTTTATAGAGGTTTTTTTATTTTAAACACAAAAATGCCATTTTGAGTGCAGATGAAGTCAATAAAAAACAATAAATTAAAAAAATTATGTACTGTTAATAGCATGTACGGATATTTTTGCTAAGCTCATATTTTTACTACTTTTTAAAACATAATTTTCTTTATCATCTTTATACTACTTAAACATATTTACATTTCTATAAATAAATCTTGAAAATAAAAAGTTTTTTTTTTCTTATTTTTAGAACTGAACTCCACCCTTAAGCAATATGTTGAAATGATATTCGTCGAAATGTTAATCCATCAAGACCACTGATTGAGTTTTTTAATGATAAAAATGATACAAATACACGTTGTTAATGGATACGATTTATAAAAGCAATAAATAATACATTGAATGAAATTATTAAATACCACAAATGAAACGTAACTGCACGTCATAACTAAAAATTTATTTCGATGACTAAGAGAAATCGTAATTTAATCACGAGGCTGCGAGACATGCAGTATGCGGAGGAAAGTCTTTTTTGCATTTTCACTCGATCTCCCGTGCCTTGCGCTTACATCACACAATTTACAAGTGTACGATTTCATTCACTCCTCCTCACCTCATTTCTTAAACTTGACATTCAATTTTTTTTTTATCCGCTGATACAACAATTCCAGTTGATATATATAAGTTCCATTCTTAAATTCGATATCGAGATACTCGAAAAATACTGTTCTTTACGATAACGTAAAGAAACGAGATTTTATTTTTATCGCTTTGAAGTGAAACGAATCAAGAATTTGTTTGTTTATTGCTTAAGGTCGGTTTAGCGCGGCGGCGCAGCCATGATGTCAGACTCGTTTCAGTTTTAGCGTGCTCGCGTCATAGTCAACGGCTGCTCGCGCGTCGCCCCGTCATCCGGACTCGAAGGCTCTTGGCCTCCTCCAAGGAGACTCATTCTTGAATTAATTAAGCGGACGGCCCCAAAATTAACGATTTCCCTACAAGAACGGCGGTAACATCCACAAATCAATTTTTAACGTTCTTTATCAATTCCCCGAAATGACGCGTATGCGTGCCGTAAGATCGTTTAGTGTAAACATTTTCTAGATATTTTTGAGAGGTGGAAAAATTATGGATCTTTTGGCAGAAATTATGGGTATTACTATAGCAAAATTTACTATAAAAAATAGTAAGCCGAGAAAAAAAGTTCCATTCAAAATTAACAAATAATTTAAAATAAAAATAAGTCTGTTTCATGGTTTTATGATGTACGTAACTATTTTTATTGTCTGGTTAAATAAATTACTGTAGTCTTCACTAAAGCGACAAGAATCTAGAAAAATGATAAAAACTAGTATCATAATAACTAGTAAATTTTGCTATAAATCTAGTCACTACCAATTTTTGCAGCTAGTTATAATTTTAATATAAATCTAGTCTGCACTGTACCAATTTTTTATTTTCTTGATTATTCTCGCTTTAGTAAAAACAAAATCGTATATTTTTATGCACTATTTACTCCGTGCAGTAAATGAAAATAATTTTTTTTTAAATATCACCGTACCTTGATCAAGTACGACAAAGAATTTATATAAATTTTTTATCTTACATCTACATTATATACTCTCTTAAAAAAACGATGGCAGGATTTTTTTGGATAATGTTTAAGCCTCCGGTTGGTTGGCGCCAAAATTTAAAACGTTTTGATATTAATTTTATATTCTAGTTGAATTTTTGTTTGTTTAAATAGTTTAACATAATAATCGTAAAGTCTTAAAATTTTCTACAATTACTCTAAATTTATATATTAAATAATTTGAAAAAAAAATTGAAATGTAACATAACCTGTCATTAATCCATAATCTCGTCTATACACGGATAGAAATTCTTATTAAAAATGACCGTTGTTTTCAGGGTGACACCATGGACTTTTTTTTTATTCAAGAGGTTAATTCAATTATGATTAAATTTTAATGCAAACAAAAGAAATTTTAACCTTTTTCTTATATAAATGTTCTAATAAACAAATGAAAATTTATCACAATATCAATAAACTTTACCGTGGAGTCGCGTATTTTTCTTTTATATTAAAGTTTATTCCAAATTTGTAATATGCCCCTGAGTATCAAAAAAGTCCATGGTTACCGTCAAAACAACGGTAATTTTTAATGCTAATTTTTTTCCGTGTAGGCATGCAGAGCAACTAAATTTTTTCCGTGCTATCAGAAGCGCCTCTATCAGGGCGTCGGAAGAGCCGGGCTCCCGGTCGCTTCCTCGCGGGCCCGGTGTCCACCACCATAGTATTAATTCGCTCCTCTCTGGAGGAGCCGCGTCGTATCCGGCCGGATCGGGTTCCGGCGGTGGATCGATATATGTGCCGCCGCCCTTTCGTGCGCCAAGACGTTTCGAGGATGGAAAAAGTTCCGCCGGGGTCACGGGGATCTCGGCGCGGCCTTGCCTCGTTTTACCATGAAACTAGGACGATTCGATTCCGCGATGCCGGCTTTTATCGGGCGATGATGTCACGCGGGCCAAGCACTGGGGATTTATGTGCATGGGGAAAGAACACGTTAGACCTTTTTTTTTTATTTTAGTCTGGACGGAGTTATTTGTGTGTCTTTCGAGCTTTGCTTTGGACTGGCGATGTCTGACAATATTTACTTATACTACTGTTCAAAAAATTGTGTTAATCATATGTGTGCATTGTTTATATGGAAAGACATAATATAGTATTTGTCAATATTTTTGTACTTATTCTATATGAATGAAACAACCAAAAAGCATACATTTTTTTAAGAACAATTTTGTTGCGTATTTTATTTACTGAAAAATTGTGTTTTATTTAATCGAAATTTAAATAAAATTTTTCCATTACACATTTATCAATGGCTCCAAATAAAAAGTGCGTATGTTCTGTGTATAAGCATAGGAGAAACATGTTTTTGTTTGTGCTATCGATATGTATAATTTTGAGTCGTTTTAACAAAAAATTAAATCGACATTTTTATTTTTAACAGTCCCTGTAATTTCCTTGATAATTAAAATATTAAACGATGATGTTAATTAATGTGATGTAATTATTACCTCGTTTATGTAAATGCGACCTCGTCGAAGTTATTTACGATCTGTGTAAATATCCTGACGTTGCCGGTGCTTACTTTTCAAGTGTAATAACATTAGTAACGTGTCTGCTGTAATTATTGTAGATGTAATAGTTATAAATTTGCGTAATTTAATAACTATAAAATTAAATTTATTATCAACCATTAATTCAGATAAATAAAATTGTTAGTATAAAAACTTATTTAAATTAAAATTAATTGTTCTAATTTAATTATATACTTTTGCACTAGTTGGCAAATTTATTTAGCGAGATACTCATCTAAGGTCAATTACGACAAATTGTGTGTCAAGCATAATCATAGCTTTTGAATAAAAGGAAAAAAGGAGGTTTATTCGAGGGTTTATTGCAAATATAAAAAGTAATGGTTTCGAAGATTCTGATCGGAAAAAATGCTAAAACAGAATTCTACTTAATAGTGTTTGTAATCTATTCTTACAAATATAAAACTCAATCTGTTCGGTTGAGATCACACGAGTTTTCTCGCAATGTTTACAAGAATATTTTAATAACACGCGAATTAAAAAAATAAAAATAAAAATCTTGTTTAAACTAGAAGTAGGAACATTTAACAATTTAATTATTATTTAATTGATCTATTTAAACGCACAATACATTTGTTCTACATTCAAATTTTGAAATTTGAAAACATTTTGAATTTGGCGCCACTTACTCGGATTACCCTTTAAAACTTCATAACACCCAGCCATCGATTTTTGTAAGAAAGGAAAATTCACGTTTATTTATTTTACGAGAAAACGAGTTAATTTAATGTTTACATACTCAACAAATAAAAAACAACATAAAAATATTTAACAATTGAAATGCCCAAATAATAACCGAAATTTTCATCACTTCGTCATTTCCGTATACTGCGCGGAACTTAATTCCGTAACATCCATTTCGCGGTCCAAACTTGTTTTAACTTCTACCAGCGTACAGCGATAGCGGAACGGATGTTACCGAATGAAGTTCCGCGAAGAAGTGTACAATAATTAAAAAAAAATTTCATATCTATATCAGTTTGACCAATTTATTTCGACGAAAAACCGTTTCTCAACGGAAAATTCACGTTTATTTTACGAGAAAAAAAATGTTCCCGTTAGTCAATTAGTTTAATGTTTACATATTCAACATAATATTCATTCTTTATCTCTTTATACTGCGCAGAACTTAATTCGGTAACGTCCGTTCCGCTGCCGCTGTAAGGTTGAAACACGTTTTGAACTCTCTAAATCTGAATATGTGAAATTTCTGCGATTTCACTAATTTGATGTCAATAGTACACTGAGAAAAATGAAAAACAAACTTTGCAAGAAATTATAGGAAAAATTACTAAATTTTTTTGTAACGGAGCGA
>JAXIUT010012829.1:0-22841 GCA_035586675.1 Eurytoma californica
TATAAATTAGTAAAAGAAGTAGCAAAATCAATTTCGAGGAAGCTAACTGCCAATCTATTGGCAGCGGTTTTTTTATTATTGATCGATTTTTATAGATCAGTTTGTATATAGTAGACATTTTAGTGCCTTTTGAACCGTTTCTTCGGGAAATGGGTTAGTTGTTGAATTTCACTTATAAGCCACATTCACAACTGAGACAATGCGGAGAATGCTGCTACTACAGTACTCTACCATTTATCAGTCTTTTTTAAAAAAACGACAATTTTTGTAATTAATTCAGTGGGCCATGAAATTACTTGCAAATTCAAGTATCCGTGGTTTCTTTAAATGGATTAAATTGAATGTATTCTTGTAATCATTGTAGACAAATGTCATTAAAATTACAAAAATAACGACTCGTTATGTGTGTACGTAGGCCAAAAAAGAATAATATCTTGCATGCATGCACAATACAGAAATTTTATGAAAACCAAATCTTCGTCTCTCTCCGAAACTGAAAAAACTGCATCGCAAAAAAACGAACGAACAATTTGCCATTCGACGAAGGTCCGAGCAGACACAACAACGCGCGATAAGAGCGAGCGGACGGTTCTGTGCGACGGACGAGCGCATCTCGGAAAAAAGACGAGACCCCGGCTCATCGGCAAAAAAAAAGGTGGAGGGATACGGAGGAGCGAGAAGGAGGGGGTGGGCAATCGCGTTCGCGCCGGTGATCGATCTCGAGGATTTTCGTGTGCGACGGATTCCGCCGCTCGCGCGTGTACGGATGTGAGCGCGTTATCCCTCTATTATTTGTCGCGCGGAGGTGGACCCCCACCTGCGGCTCTCCTCGCGTCATCGGGCAGCCTCCTCGGACCGATCGATTGCCTCGTTCGCTTTGTCACGAGGGCTCGTACACTCGCAGTGGAGTTTTAACTTGGAAGCGCTTAATTCACTGGCAAATGCGGTGGGTCTACTCAGTTTATAGTGTTTCTTTATTGCCTGAGGTACACTTAAATGTACTGTGATTAATGATATTTTGAGTTTGTTGCATTTAAATTTCAGAATAACAAATCACATGAGAGGAAGAAGGTGGTAATTAATAATTCTGTAGGAGAAAGTACGTTGGAGATAATGTTATCTTGTAATTCGACTGGAGAAGAAGAGAAGAAGGTACTAATTCCGAATTCGGTTGGAGATGGTGCTAACTCGGAATGAGTACCAGGATGTTCTAACTCACGGTTGCTATCACATACTAAGGCCGTATGAAATAACATCTTCTCCAACCGAATTCCGAGTTAGCATCTTCCCTCTCTCAACCTTCGAAATGATGATATTTTAATAGCGATGTTATATAAAGTTTTGCTAATACATTTTGATTTTAGCCAAAGTACAATCAGAATCACAATAAGATCTTAAATAAAAGAAACATTTAGTTTAAATTAAGTCACGTGTATAAATTTTATAGTCATAAAAATGGTATATTTAGAAAGTTAATGACTAACTATTATACAAACCAAAGCAAGACGTCGCAGATAATCCCAAGTCATGTAAGAATAACCGAGATACACGTATCAGTCGCAATAGAAACTAAGAGGCATCATCGAATCCGCCGCCGCGAGGTATCGATAGGGATCGGTTCAACGGTACCGGTGCAAGCCTTGACCTTGGACTGCGATCGGCGTGTAGCCACACGGAATCTAGCAATATATGCGCCCCGAGGGGGCGGGATGGTTATCTACCGGGCACGCACTGGCCGCCTGTGCGTGATTAATGCGAGCTGATTTAGGGGGATACGCGGGATACACGCATTATTATACAGGCGGCGGCTTGTCCGAGGGATCCGATATCGACTGCGGTCTTACGCGACGGCTTTTGTCTTTGATCGCTGATTAATGGCGCAGATTTGCTGCGCTAAGAGGAGCTTGCGACCGGTCCTCCTGCCTGCTTTCTTCTCTTGCTTCTTGTTCATGAGCCATCGTTTTTTATGGACGTGTATTTTTTCTGCTTGTATTGAAAAAACTATCAATTCGTGGCAATAATTAAAAAAGCATTACAGGAGCGTATCCCATATATTGGAAAGTGTTTGGCTCGGCGGGACTGTTCGAATCTTTTTAATTCTAATTAAACCTATATCCGAGCGTTAGAGACTCGTTCTCTAGAGTTTACATCATTACAAAAACCAGCATGTTGCGTTTTTTTTTCGAAAATTTATTTTCTTTTTAAATAATTAAGAAAATGTCAATGACGGTAAGGTAGGTTCCTTCTAAAAACATTTACAACTACTTTTAATTACCATTCGATGCACTTTTAAAAAACATTTTCGAAGCTTAAAATTAATTAATGTCAAAAGATCGAAAAGTCCTTGAGTATGAAAAAATTATAATCCGGATTAGTACTTATCCGTACAGTTAATATCTAAAAGGGTAGTACGCGAGCTCGTTCAAATCCGATATTTTCAATTACCCCATGAAATTTCAGCGAATCGCCGGAACGTCCAGCGATTGCGGCGCGCGTCGACAGTAGCAATTTTTATCGAGATTCGAGCAATCCAAACGGCACGTGCGTGCGCGTAAATATCGGTGCCGTGGCTGCCGCGAGGATCTCGGGGTGGACGAGGGGAGGGAAGCGCGCCGGTTCGCTCCTGGGGCTCGCAATTTATTTGCGCGCGAGTGTCCGCGCGTCGGCCGTAAAGGAAAATACAGGTAAGTGCATCCTGTTATTACCGGGTAGATAGCCCGTGGCCCCTCGCCCATCGAACCGGAATTACGCGGCCGTGTAAAAGTTCAACGGCTTCTGCCGTGGAGTACCCGGAGGACCGAGCCATCGGCCCGATTTGCATGCGAGTTTCTTCTCTCCCTCGGGGGACGCCCGGTAGCTGACGACTTTTTATCTCGAGCGAGGAATTGCACGAGCTAGTCTCGTTTTTACTCTCCACTCTCTCTCTCTCTCTCTTTATAGCGCGTGTGCGAGGTATTGCGGGGAAGCTGCGTGCTCGATTTACTTGGCTATCTGTTTGCTGGTTCGACTTGGGCGGACTGGGAAGTTTATTTCGTGTTATCAATTTACAAAAGCATATTTTTTATGAGAATTTAGAACTATTAAATAACCTTTGTTGTACTTTTTCGATGAAGATGGATAAAGGTGTCCCAAAAGTAGGTTTATATCCTGCATATTTTTAAAATTAGGAAATATCAACTTGAGGTCAAGATGGGGACACTTGTTAGTGACTTCCGATTTGTCATTGTGGTATGTTTTCTCTTGATATAGTTTTGTTTCCTCTCTCTAGCTATTCAGAAAAAATAATTTGAGCTCCAAATGACCTCTGGAGATCAATTTCGACCATAATATGGACACCTACATATCTCTGAATAAAAAAAGGTGTGATCCTTCAGAATTACTGGTATTTCTACTTGAAGAACAAAACTTCAAATAGAAATACCAGTACTAATACTTCAGAACATCAGAAAAATGAACCACAAGGTCAAATCACTATAAGATGTCTCTCTCGATCCAACAACTTTACTTTGTCCGAGCTATTTTTTTATATTACTTGTAGTTTGAAAATATTCATTTCTACTTTCGTATATTTATTCACAATTATTTTTCAAAAGAATTGCAGATCATATAAATCATACGTTTCTATTAATATCTTTTTCTGGATGGTTTCTAATTTAATTTAATTTTAGTAAGAACCTAATGAAATTTAAAATTTTTGTTTATTAATTTAACTAATATACACGAATAATGTTTTTTTATTTGTGTCAAGTTGCATTGACGATAATAATACGCTAGAGCGACGTCAAAATCAGGTGCCAAGCACTAAATCTCAATGTCATTTTCTCATTGTTGAATACCTACTTAAAACGGCGTATTAAAATGTTGATGAATGGTGCTTACTGGGCTGGCTCTCGTGCTCCCGCTCTCCCGCTTGGCTATCACACCGGCAAGTGAAATATATCAGAATTTCGTTTTGGCACTTGGCCCCTTTTCTGCTCCGACTTCCATTTTACTGTCCTGTAGTTGGAAGAATCGACAGGAGATAATATTATACCTTACATAAGTTCTTTGATACCTCTCCAATATACGTAAAATCATGTTAATACATTTCTGGAGAATTTTTTAAATTACCTATTTATTTATGACACTATTCATTATGCACTCGATTTTTAATGGTTTAATGAAATTTTTTAAGACTATATCCATTTTTGCGGGCTGTTTATTAATACACTTTCTTGCTATAACTTATTAATTTTTATTTTTCACATTATAATTGAAAATTTTTAACTCAGAACCGGTATTATTGTTAGTACAAATCATTGAATGTAATAATTATCAATTGAATAAATCTATGAAGGATAAAAAATTCTAACAGCACTCTGTTATCGAGCTGAGCTTCGGAGCTTCCAAGTCCGGTTAAGCTGCAACGTGGTCACTCAGTAGTCCGTCAGATGGCACCGCTTGCACAACGAAAATAGTTATTTTTAAATACTATGTGTTACGGCTATGTATTCTTTTGGATGTCAGTAAAAATTTATTTAACAGTAACAGATATTTCTAAACTCGTTCTGACTCTTCTTAATGAATTGCAATGTCCACAAGTTAACTACCCATTCAAAAAGATAAATACAATTTCACAAAATACCGCTGAAAAATAAAAAATCACGGACAACTTTCAATTCCCGAAATCACACTTTTTCTTTAAAAAAAAAAAAAAGAAAGGAAAAACGAACCAGCATTAGCAGCCTACGTGCTGCGATGGCAATCGTTTCATCGGCGTTCCGGCACGAGATAATTTCCCGCGCCACGTAGAGCCTACGGGGGATGGAAAGAGACGGGGGCGCGGGTGTAACCTAAAACCATCGCGGAGGAGGTCAGGAGGCTTCGAGGAGCTGATAAGAGCTTGCCAGGGGCCCCCGCTCGCGCCCGTTAACGACTATGTAAATTGACGGGTCTATTTATTCGTTGCATCGGCATCTCCCTTGCCCCCCCCCTTCCTCTGCTCTCGGCGGCGTCGGATGGAGACGTCAGGAAGTGGCAATTTGGTGGGGGGGGGGAGGGGGGGGGCGAAAGCGCGATACGCCGCGGGCCAATTATGTTAATCGCGAGGCCTACTTCGCGCCGTCCATTATTTTTTCAGGCAAATTGAAAACTCGGACCGGCGAGGAGAGGCACGAGGGCCGACCACGCGATTTACTGGGGCCACGTCATATTTTTCGGCTGGGGTGCTTGTTAGCGGAAATTAAGCTGTAGTTGCTGAAACGATTCTTTACTTTCTAACGAGCGGTGATTTGTTGCGGCAGTTCTTGTGTAATGTATGCATATTTAACTTTTTATTTGATTTTTGTAGATTTTAATGGTAATCGGTGTTTCTGGAGACGTATGGTAGTCATTTTAGGATTTAAATAATTCTTTGCAGCACGAATTATCCGCGATTTAAAGTTTTGCTACGTTTGATGCCCAAAAAAATTGAGTCCATTGTTACGAAGATTAACAAATCCAATGATGACCACTTATCCTTATATATGACTAATTATTCAAATGATTAATTTATTAAGTCAGCAGTGGTTTTTGGCGTTATCGTTTTATAATTTTTAGTGATCAGAAATCAGAAGTAAATTAGAAAGTAATTAAAAATTGATATTTTTGGAAGAGCTTTTTGATTACGTGGAATGAGTAACTCTTTCATGTTAAGAGTCGTTAGCCAAAGCAATTTTAACGAGTTCTAAATATTAATTTATAAATTACAACCAAATATTAAAGATAATTATTAGTATTTTTTGGAGGATTCAAGTTTCAGTATCATTGTAATGACATTTAAATAACAGGTAATGCAACGTCTTGGACTCTGTCTCTGATAAACGGCTATTCGATCGAGCAACAAAGGATCGTGTCCACCAGGATTCTGATGTTAATGTACCGCTACGTGTATTTGCCTGGGAGAAAGCCCGCTAGGCATGGAATTTCCCGAGCAGGCATCGTCACCAGCGTAGGCCTAAGCGAGCTGGGAAGAGATATGGAGGGAGGGAGAGAGAGAGGCGTGAGTAAGGGCAGACGAAGAAGACACTTTCCGTCAGCAGTTGCAGCCTCCCGGCCTAGGATGGAAATGGATTAAGGAGGGAAAGGAGAGAAGATATTCCCATCCTCCTCGGCGTCTCTCGCTCGGAACCGCCGGCGGGAGGGGCGCTGGATTCAGCTCCAGAGCGAGAGGCAGTCGCGGGAGGAGGGGGGAGAGGGTGTTGCCTTGGGGTTCATTATTCAGGGCTATTGATTTCCATCCACCTCCCGACGCAGCACACGGTCGGTCCGACTAACGCCGAGCGTAGAGAGAGAGAGAGAGTTACAGCAGCGGCGTCGGTAGCGCCAACAACGAGGGTTACATCGACGAGGGAGAGGAGAGGCGGGAGAGGAGAGACGCGGATGGAGTGAGATTGACGGCTGGCGGTGCGCGCCTGTTCTTTCTCTCTTTTACTCTCCCGGCGGCTCGGGTCGCCGGCATCAACCTACATTCTGACTGACGCGCGCGCTTAAGGCAAGTGCCCTGCCGCCTCCAACCCACCCCCTCGCCGGCCCCTCCCCTCGCCCGTCTATCCATCGACTACCTTTGATCGCGTCACTCATCAGCCATTGGATTCCCCCGAAGGGGTAATGTCCGGTATCCGTTCAACCGGATTTCTCTCGCCCTGCCCTCCCCCCCTCTTTCGCTCGGGCAAAGTTCGATTTCGGAGAGTGGTGGCCCCCGGGTGGTCGATTCACGCTCGATCGATTTTTCTCCTCTTCAATCAATGCGCGCCTTTGTGGTTCGATTTTGAAAAAAAAAAAAAAAAAAAAATCGATCGTGTACACGGGTACGGAATTTTAAACCGAGATATGAATTTCGCTGCAAGGTGCCCTTTGCGCAAAGTCAATTTTCTGCCGTTGAATCTTTTATTTCACGTGGGTGGACAAAAAACGAATATGGATCGCTATAATAGAGAGTAGAAAATCATTCAATAAATGTAAAAGAAAAAAAAAATCGATACCGCTAATATATTTCTCGCACTTCAATCGCCTTTTAAAGTGCACGAGTAGAGTTCGAAGCACCGCTGCATCTACATCGTGGACCAATTTCACAGGCGAAGTCCTCGATACCATTTAATTGGCAGCTTGTTACATGGCTTGGCTCGGCGCGATAAATACACTCTAGTGCTCGCGTGTGCCCTGCACACACTCGCGCACGCACACGTGCAAATCGTAAAGCCAAATAAGTGCGCGAGAAAAATCACCGATTGAATAGTTCGGTCCTTTTTTTCTGCAAGGACTGCTTTATTAGGAGTGGACGAGGGGGGAGAGGGGCGTAATTGAAAGGTCGACCCGTATTCGCTCCAACTTTCTCCGGTCCGATCCTTTTCACGGTGCGAGCGAGAGCGACGCGAAACTCGGGTCGGCGGATCTCGTCAAGTAGAAGTTGCGCAATGGACAGAGGTGAGAGAGAGAGAGAGAGAGAGAGAAGGGGGGAGAGGCGCCTTATCGGCCATTTCTCGCGGACGAAGGATAACCCGTCGGGTTTTGCCGATTCGTCGATTTTCAGCTACCAACCCTCCTTATCCACCCCCACCCCCCGGTTTTTTTTCGCTTTCCTTTCTGTGCATTCGCTCCACTCTACGCTCTCGCCCCCCACCTTCCGCGCGGTGCCCTCTCGCTCTTTTTCCTTCGGAAGGAAAGTTAGCCGCGCGAAGTTGGGACGAAACTTGCAGGAGCTGCCGCCGCCGCCGCCGCCGCTACTCCGAACTTTTTCAACGGTAACGACGGTCCGGGGAGGCTTTGGGCTTTCTCTCGTCGGGAGAGCCCACTGCCAGACGAAACGCTTATGCCGCTCGCTCCCAGGAGACGGTCCGCCGAGCCGCCGCGGAGAGCCGACTAGCGCCGCGGTCGTACGTATGTTGATTCCGGCGGAGAGTTTGGTCGCGAGGTTTCGCGCCAGGATGCTGTTTTTTTTTTGGGCAATCAAGTTGCCGAAGCAAACAGGAGAAATTTTCCTGCGGTATCGGCATGTTTCAATTGCTTACGATTTTTTTAACGTTACATCATTGATTATAAGTATTTAAATACTTATATCCTTTCTTGGTATCGCGATCATTAATGTTCGTTCGTTCATCGAGTTCATATAGGACTTTGAATTTTTAAATGTAAATGGTCGAAAAATTTGGAGAGAATTTTAATGACCCATCCATATACTTTTGAATAAGGAAATTTCAAGCTGCTGTATTGGAATGTATTTTTCAGAGTACCCAAATTGGAATACTGAATTTTTTATTTACGCTATTCAGGCCGTTGTAATTTTTAATTGAACTCATATTTATTTTCTTTTGTGTCAATAATCTAATAGAAAGAGTTTGAAAGCATATCAGAAAATGCACGTTGCGAGTCGTATGCCGTTGTCTCGTGGATATTAATATCTGACTTGAAAATCAATACTCACACTCGAGTTATCAAAATTTTAGTGGAGAATGCTGATATCTAAAGTGAGTTACCAGACTGTATTAGACATTATTTTGAAATGATTTTATGATAAGAATGATTGATGTGGGATCTACAAACTAAATTAATGTAACTGTAACTTTAAAATTAAATTAAAAACGTGCAAGTAAATTTTTATCTTGACTAACAGATTTAGATCTAACCATTTATAGATACATCTATCAAAATAGTATTCAAGAAATCAAGGCAGAAGCATTAAGGACCTATAATTACAATTTAAGTAGATAATGTATATATACAGTCAGACCGGACACTCGAATCGAATTGTAAATGAACATCAATTTCTACGCAGAAAAAACGTAAACTGGTAATATTTAAGACAAATCTATTATACCTCATTCCGAGCAAATTTCCAGTGTGTTATAAACTGTTCACGATTAACTTTACAGCTAAACGCTGTTCGCGCAAGACGAAAATAAAAGAATGACATTATCCCTCGACCCCCTTGAAAGCCGCGCGCGCGGTAATCGAGCTAATCTCGCCTCGTCGGCGTCTAGTCGGGCGCGTCAACCGCAATCGTCGCGCGAGCGATCGGCGAAAAAAAAAAAAAAAAAAAAAAAAAACCACGGGGCTCGGGCGCTAAAAAGGAGAGCAGGATTAACCCCCGGCCCGTGGCGCCCGGAGCGATTTTCCATCGCGCGCTCCGCGCTCGCCCTCGCGAAACGTCCGCGAGCGGCACGTACGCCCCCGCCGCGCGTATACACATGGGCCGGCGGGTGGCGCGCGCTTGCGTGTCCGCGGGGGTAGGCGCCGGCGCAGTCGCTCGCCCGCCGCCGCGAGAGACCTCCTCTCTCCGCGTGGCTCGCTCGTGACGTCAGGCCCGCTCGGAGTCCTCAGTGTGCGGAGAGCGAGCCCGCAGTGTGCACCTCCGGGGGAGTCGCCCTCTCTCGTCCTCGTCGCCGCCGCCGTCGTCGTCGTCGTAGCCTCCCTCTGCCTCCCACCGCCTCTCTCTTTCTCTCTTCCTCCCGATTTCGTGCGTCGTCGCCGCGAGTGCAGGTCGCCGGAGTTGACGGGCGCGCGACGGGAGCCGAGGTTCGGGCCGGGGCTTGATGAGGCTCGCCGAGGAGCGAGGGGCCGCCGGATTATTGACCTTGGGCGCCGAAGGGGGAGCAGCCGGCCGCCGCGAGCCCCCCAGCAGCGCAGCGCTTGAGGCACGTGTGCGCCCGGTCATGAGGTCGTGAGGCCGACGTCGCAGCCGCCACGAGGAGGTCGTTCCCGGCCGTGTGTACCAGCCCCCTCTCTCTCCTCCTACCCGGCCTCCCCCCTCGCCGTTACCTCCGGCTGTCATGAGAAGCTCGCGCCGGCGTTACTGACGTCGAGGCCCGCGGGGAAGGCAGGAGTGTGCGCCGCGTCCGTACAGTCGAGTGCCGCCGAACGCGAGTGTTTTATTTT
Organism: Eurytoma californica; assembly: GCA_035586675.1. NCBI lineage: Eukaryota > Metazoa > Arthropoda > Insecta > Hymenoptera > Eurytomidae > Eurytoma > Eurytoma californica. The sequence continues at coordinate 9,892 of JAXIUT010012829.1, forward strand.
GGTTCGATTCGTTTGGTTCCGGCAGCAGCAGCAGCAGCAGCGAGGCAGCGTCCTGTGCATCGGTGGTTCACGTTTGCAGCGTGTTGAGTGCGTGGAGTACGGTGAGCGACAGTCGCACGGGGGGATAATTGGCAGTGGAGCGTCGGGCGCCGTCGGGGCCCGTAGGCCGCCGGTGAGAGGTGCCGCGGCTGATAGCGAGCGAAGGCGGGGACTGCAGCTGGCGTGGTGGATCCGCAAGCGCGCGGAGCCAAGCCGACAGCGTGGAGCGCACGGCGATCTTGTGGCCGCGCGCCGCGGACCTGCAAACCTATCAACCAGGTACGAGCGAGAGTTGCTTGCGATGATTTTTATATTTAGAGACACCGTGTAGAGAGCGGGTGGTTTGGAGATGTAGTTCGAGCAATGGGTAGCCTAGGAGAATTGCGGGTAGGTTGATTTACTTCGGCCGGGCGGGTACCGGGTCGCCAAGTGTACGTCGGACCACGTGGTCACATTTCTCTAGTTTGTACGATCATTGACTGGAAAGTAGAGGATGACTGTTGAGGTACATTTTTCTGGCTGAATTGGTTCTTACAAAATTCTACAGTTTTTTTCATACTCTTCCAGAGAATTACTTATTTTTGAAATGTGAAAATTTTTAAAAACTATGAAAAATGTTTAGATTTCACAAAAATCGATAATTATTTAAAGATATTGCATTTTTTAAGTTTCGAATGTAACAAACTAAGATAGAAAGTTGTACTCGTACAAACCTCAATGTGCAACAAAAAAGGTTTACCGTAGAATTACCAGGACAGCATTTCTTCAGCAACGATCAAAATTAATAACAGTAAAAGTAAAAAAAAAAGAAAATTTATATTCGGTTAACCAATAAACTTTTTGAAATACAGACGAATACGTAAGGTATTATTTTGATGGTTTCGTACGGTAGGCAAGTTAGTAAAGTACCGGTCGCTAATCATGGAAAATACCAGCGAAACCAAATTAGCGGCCGCTCTTTGCGTGCGTACACGAAAGTTCCATTAACATTTTTCTCACCACCGAGCGACGAGTGTCGTCGCGCGCCGAAAGCCAAACGCGTGGAATTAGCATGACCGGAGGGCAACGACACGTCCATGAATGTCGATTGATGCATTTTTCAAAGTAGTTTCACTGTTGCTCTTGTGCTCTGATTTTTTAGCTTCAAAATTGAAATTTGTAATTCTAGTGGACGTATCAGTTTTTTCTCAAGTTTAATAAATGTTTTAAAATTGTGGATAATGGAAATGAAGGCTATGATATATTTTTCTGACGAGTCAACAGAACATATAATACATTATGAATTGATAAAGTAGAGGTTTAATCTTGTAAAAAAAATTCATTATTAAATAAAGTTTTAAAAAACTTTTTAAACTACTTTTTTTTAAGTAAGAAATAAAATAGTTCACATAATCGTTATTATCTTTAAAATATATGACACTTTTTATCCAAAAATAGACTGACCGATATGTATTTTAATTAATTATAATATATGTATAATCAATTTTAAATGACATAACAATTCTTTAATTATTACATCATATCAACAGAAATTATTGTTTATCCCAATCGCAGAAACGAAATTAAAAAAATGATCTCGCAATCGCAGAAAAGCGCATTACACGAATATTCGAGCGAGCCGACTGAATTTGATAACGGGCAGTCGCTTGTTACCCCGGTCAATAAAATATTTGCGGAGTATCGTCGCGGCTTGTTGCGGTGCGCGTATTTGCCTTATATCACGCGGGCTCGGCGACATCGGCGCGGATATCGCGAAGGCGCGTAATGAAAGCGTCGCCGGGACACGCCGGACGCCGCAGCCGCTGCCCAGAGCAAACAGCGGCTTGTTTGCCGGCAAATTGGTTATCCTAATCTAAACGTGGATTTTGCATATCATCGACGCCACGGCCGGAGCCGGCGCGCGAAGTAACGTCTTCAGCTCGAACGGCCGAGGCCGCGGCGCGCGATGCCCGCGTTTGCATAATTTCGGCTTTTCAGCTTTGCGGGATAGATTTTCATTTGCCCTCTCGAGAAATTTGCTGGCGGCCGAGATAAACGACTGCTGCGCGATGAATAAATCATGCGAACAGCAGCGTGCGTTTAGTTCTTTACCGTCACTTTGTTTTTGGGAGAGTTGGCGTGTGCGCGGAATTTTTAGAATGCGCTGTGTTGTCTAGAAATTTAGGTGCGTGGGTTTATACCTACCGAGCAGCTGAGAGACATTAATTTATTTTGTTTAATAAAAGAACGATATTGCAGTTTTCTTTGCATTGCTGTCATAGTTTTGTAAAATGTTTACTAATGAAAGGAGTGTAATATATAAAAGTTGGAAAATTAAACATTAAAAAATATTAACGTTTTATGAAAAAGATCATCGGAAATAAAAAATGTTATCTATATAGTTTTTTAGTTATATATTATCTTTCGAATAATTATTAAAAAATCAAAATTCTAAACCGTAGAATCTAATTAGTTTTAATCAATTTTGTATCATCAATACACAAAAAATGAATTTCTTTACTATCTGTGATATTCAATTCAAGATTCCATTATGCTTTTTAAAATACATAAAACACCATATCTTTAATTAGTTAAAAAGGAGAAAAATTAAAACCATTTTACACCAGCAGCTCTAACAGATCTAACATATCTATCAGATCAAATCCAATTGAACCCCATTATATATTTTGAAAAAATTAAACAGTATAAAAGTACCTGTGAATAAATACCTTACAAAGCGTGTCTATATTTAAAAATATTATTTAAAATGCATACTGTTCTAAATCAACCCAATCGAAGCTGAACATTAAAGATTCACAGAGTACCGAGCGCCCAGCAACATAAAATCATTTGCATAAATAACGCAAAGGGCAAAATCACACCTCCGTCCCGTCCGAAGTCATCGGGAATCTCTCGAGCGTCGGCGATACGGCCGGGCCCTCGTAGGGAGCGTAACGTCGAGCTCGGGTTCGTGCGCGCGCCCCCGCGAAGATTTCGTCACGCCTCGCGTTACCTTATGTATTGAACGTCAGCGGGCGGGCGGCCTCGCCGGGAGACAGATCATAGCGTGGGTGGCTCGGGCTGGCTGGCTGGAGGGGGGGCCGGAATTTTACGGCCAGGGCGGAAAGTCCATGAATACGAAAGAGAAGCCATCTCTACCTGGCGGGGCTATTTTACCCCGCGCCGACGGATGAGCCGCCGGAGAGACGCGGCAAATTGCTCGCGTACCCGTAATCTCGCTGTCGCGGATTTCGCGCGTCGCCTCTCGTTTCCTACCCTCCTTCTCGTTTCCCTCTCCTCTCCTTTCTCTCTCTCTTTTTTTTTGCACTATCTTCTGCCTTTTTTCCGCGATGGAACAACGGCCGCGCGAACCCGCGTTGCCGAGAGTCGGTAATTTTATAGGCAGTGGGTTTTTGTTTACTGCGGGGTTTTATCCTAATGGTTCTTTCAATGATTTTTTGTTATTAAATTTTTTGGCGCCAATGGGTAAAAAACAATATTGAAAATTTTCATTTTTTTCACCATTATAAAAAAACGTAGATGAATTTAATAATAGTTTGAATTTTTAATGGCTAACATTTAACATAAGAATGCATTTATATTGCTTTGTAATTGATTTTATAATTTTCGCGTGTAATTGAAACTGCAGTGATATTAATTTTGGTTTTCAAGGATAATTTATATTCACGAATCAGGTGATAATTAATAAACGTGAATCTTTCAACTTCATTGTAGAATAATATATTTAAATCGACTCACCGTTTTGTCCGTAATATTGTGAATTACATTTCTCACCCTCGGACACTCCTTTTCAGTAGAAAGGATCAAGATTCGATCAGCCGGTATTCGAAATACATTTTGCCAGGCATAGTACTATCAACAATGTATCAATTCTTACCGACAATTTTAAAATTAATAAAATATAAAAGTACCATCGTTATTATATTGCTCCTTGAGGAAGCTTTGTATTTTAAATTATGTAAGTAGTGGTCTCATTATTTATGTGATTTTTCCTCGACATATGAATCCAAATTATCTGCATTTTGTGAAATAAGAAATTTTATCACAATTAAAAGTAGATTTTAAAGTATGTTAATAAATGCAAGGAATTTTCAGAAATTCATAAATGAAGTTTTGGAATTAAAATCAGCGTAATTACTACGGAAAACTTCGTCTGATTAAACTAGGATTATACTACTTACACTTGTTCATAGATGTACTATTTAAGTTAACTTTGACTAGCCTACCTTAAAATTTTCAAAAAGTGAACAACTTTTCGGCTCTATTTTCGACAATTTTTTGAAAATAAGATCCTGATACTGGTTGTATGATAAATTTGAAAGAATGATTTGCACACCGAGGAAATAAAATTTCTTTCTTTCAATTTTGAAAAGCATTAAAAAACTGGAAATTCTCCTTTTTTAAGTAAATACAATCATCGCGTATTACCGATAATTAGGGACTGTAAAGATTACCTATTGCATTCGCAACAGTCTCAATCAGACGAGGACAAAGCAAGAAAAAAAAATAAGTTCTCGGTCATTTAAGAAGCGCGTAAATCAGCACCGGGAGCGCAGGGGGAGCTGCTTCTTCACGGATGAAAATTTTAGGCGCGCTCGGCCCCGGTTACGGTTACGAGGACGCTAACGCTGCAAAATTGACGTAGCCTTATTTAAAGCGGAAGAAGGTACGGCGCGGCTCCTCGCGCGGCGACGGGGCGAGATCGATCGACGGCCGCATCCGCTCTCTCTCTCTCTCTCTCTCTCTCTCTCTCTCGCTCCCCGTCTCTTTCCATCTGACTCCTCGGACAAAAATAAACGACGAGCGCGAAACTCCAAGAAAGGCAGAAGGGTGGGAGGGGGGGTCGTAATCGATGTTGCCGAAAGTCCCAAGTTTAAAAAGTTATCTGTCTTTTTGAATTTGCCGCCCGTAAGAAATGTGTTGATGAATCAACATGTCACAAACTTCCTTAAGCGCTGATTAATCCCCGGAACTTTTTGGAGCGTTGCCCGCGCGCCGGCTTTTCCCGAGCCCCCCCGCCGGCCCCCCGTGTATTGCGCAATTTTCGCCGGCGCGCACCTCTCGCTCTCACCTTAATTGTTCGCGACTGCGCCGCTTCGCTGGGTCATTCGCGAAGCGGTCCTCTCGCGGTGAGATGCGAGCCCCGCCGAGCCCTCGATGGAGTTCGCGATTTTAATGCCGGCTGCCACGGGGAAGGCTGCCCTTTTTTTTCCCTCCCCTGGCTGACGGAAATTTAATGATGCCCGTGTAATTGGAGAGCGGCTTGAGCCGCGCAGGAAAAGTTTCGTCGTTTCGTAATTTTAGCGGGATTTTTTTTATGATTGTTTCCAGCGCAGAGTGGGGACTGCGGCTTCACTATATGTATATTATTAAGGTCTTTACTTTTGATTAACGTTTTTCATAGAGAAAGCTTGATGGGATTAAAATTAATTTATGACAATAATTAATGCAACTTTTTTTCATGTGGATCAAAATATGAATATTAACCAAAATTATAAAAGATCCGTTGTCACTTTTAGGCATAAATTAGTATATTTCTATAACTAGAAAATAAAAATAAAAGTATGTGTAAAAACTTGGTTATACAAATAGTGGTCAAATCATTGGTTATAGAAATAAAGTGATTTTGAGTAAGAATACATTTTCTTCCGAAGGAGGCTGCCCATGGATACTCTTGATAAATATAGCAAACTAGCAAACTAATAAAGACCTAAAGAATTCACATAAAATAGTGCATATAAATAGTTACTGACTCTTGTATTAAAAAAAAAATAATTATTGAAAAATTATTTTTTCAATTACTACTGAATGTCGCATGAAATCTCAATTTTTTCTACTTATTTTAACAAAATATTCTCGTATTTTCCTCCAATTCAACTTTACTTTTTCGGATTCATTTGTTTTTAATTGTATATTATTATAAGCTCGTAAAGTTAGTAAGAATCTTTTACCTCCTGTTAATCTATGGGCATTCTTATTTTATCATTACATAATTTGAATGCAGAATTAATCAAATTATGAGACGTTATAAAAATTTTAAAGAATCTCAGATTAGTCAATTTTGCACCTTTTGTTTTTTTTTACTAAATCTTACTTTTTCTCAGATCTGAAGAGCTACTTTAGGACCGACTATTTTCATTACTATATTACAAAAGAGCAACACTTTAGTACACAGTGCCGCGTCGTCCAGAAAATTTTAAAGAATCTCACATTAGTCTGATAAATAAATCTTACTTTTTCTCAGATCTGAAAAGTGCTATTTTAGGACCGACGATTTACATTGCCATCCTAAAAGAAAGATACTTTACTGTACAGCATCGCCCTTCGTCCACAACGCATTATTCGGAAGTTGCGAACAATCGTCACGTCTTAGGCCTAATCGTTCGTTACTTCCAGCTCGGCATATCGTCCTCCGTGAAGGGGCACACCCGCGGACGAGCCATCGGCGCCGGCGGAGTTTCTCCCCTTGTATCGGGGCAAAAATAAATAAGCATTGTGATCACACCCTGGCGATCGCTCTCGGGGCGGACCGCTCTTCGCCGCGCATTTTGGCACCGTCTCCCGGGCGTCAGTCCCCCCTTCCTCCCCCCGGCCGCCGGCGCGTATTTGCAATCGAGGCAGGTTGCCGGCCTGACCCGAATCCTTAAGCCAGACACGTACGCGCGTCCGCGGTTCGCTCCTCTCTCTTTCCGCGCGCCGACCGCCACGCCGCGCTCGGACCCTTTATTAAGTAAATTCATACAGCCCGATTCCACCCCACCCGACCGGCCCAGCACCGGAGCTAACGCGATTTTCGCTCGAGATGGGGATCTCGAGAAGGGGACCAGGGGGAGAAGGACGATTGATTAAGACCATAAACCAATTGGCTAAGATCCTCGATGTGTGGCAGATTCCCAAGCCTTTTTCTTCTCGAGTACCGGATACTACGGCGGTATTTGATTTGGATCATCTTGTTGGGCTAATGAAATCGGATTATCCGCGAATATGTTTTCCTTGGAATTCAATTGCACTCTGATTTATAAGTAGTGGTGCCTCTTTTAAAATTTATACTATCTAAAGTTGAATGGGTGAAGAACTACTGTAATTAGCGAAACTTAGTGATGAAAGCTCCACTATTTAGTGATTAGTGGAGTAATTTCCATTAATTTTAATGGCATCCAACTTTAGACGGTGCATTTAGTTTATTTGCCAAGGCATTTTAATTCGAAACATACAGTGGAATGTGATTTATTAAGTAGTATAAACATTAATATTAATAATGGGCAACATACCCGAAAATGTTTAGCCCGTTTAAAAAAAAAATTTAGTATAAACATTGAGCCTACTTTTTTAAAAAAATGTTTAAAATATTCTAAATAATGGAAAATTATTTTAATCTGATTTATTTTTTAATATTAGATTAAATGGCTGTTTACGATCCATTTTAGTAATTTTTTTGAGATTATAAAATAACCCAACACTGCAATTATTAAGATTTTTATAGTAATTAGAACATTTAAAAACTTATGATGATAATATAAACAACAAAAAATTCTTTAATTTAAATTAGAATATGAAATTCATATCAAGACTTTTGAATTTTGACGCTATTCTACTGCATATTTACCGATTATCCAATCAAATCTCTTCCTTAAATGCTTCTTAATACCCTACTATAGTTTTTTTAAAGATATATAAATGAATAGTGATCCAGGAATTAATATAATTATTTATAAGTTTAAAATTAACCCATTTTTAAGAACAACAATGAAATAAAACGCTAATAATATGATGACATTCCCCAGCTAAAAGAAAGACAAAAAAGAAAAGCTTAATAAAACCAGCGCATCCGTCGGGGCAAACACTTCTATCGCGAACTCATCCGTTAGCCCGGGACTCCGCACCTACTCATCTCGCGGGCGGCCGCTTGACCCTCGATTTTTTCCGTCCCTCTCCCTACGGCGCGTTTGGGAAAACAATCTCATTGTTTCGCGATGGCCAAATGCCCCGGAACACTCGACGCCACGTCGCATTGTGCCGGCGCGGTGGCCCTTTTTTTCCACCTCTCTCCCTCCGCCCCCCGAGCCGCGCGCCGATCCTTTTGGTGAATAATCGCAGAGAGACCGGCCTCTCCTTTCTTTTGTTCTCGCCCGCACTTCGCTCGCCTCTCCCGGCTGGACGTGAGTTGATTAAAGCTTCTGTTTCGGCGGGCGCCCCATCCCTTTTTTTTATCGAACCAAGTTGGACAGTCGACGGTTTCTTCATTCGATTGTCGCATTGCTCGTCGCTGTGATGATTTTAGTTGGTATTTCGTTAAATAAAAATGAATTATTGATGTAAAATAATAAGTGGTGGCTGTGGTTAATTTTGAATTGCAGGTTTTTTTTTTTATAAAAACAGTTTTAAAATATTGTTGCTATTGTCGCACAGATCGTTCGGAGGGAAACGCGTATTTTGAGGTATTCAGAAGCAATTTTGTCTATTACGGGAAAATGGATTTTCCCATGCATTCACGTAAGAGACAATTTCCGTGTTCACTTAGTCGTGCACTTTCGTCGACTAGTATTTTTATTTATATTATGCACAATAGTATTAAAGTGTAAAAATAAAACAAAATTAATATTAGTCGATAAAATGTGTTGAAATTTACGCGTAATAAATTTCTTGATCAGAAATATTTGTTTTATAAATTACATTGAATTAAACATTCGAATTTTCCAAACGTTAAATAAGTACTTTTCGACAGATAATTGTAAATCGGATTTATTGCCGGAATTTTGATAAATAACTGAATATTCTTTTGCCTCCTGAAAAATTTCGCACTGTATCCAGACTGAATAAAGATCACCCGTCCTTAGTATTCGGTGCGTCGTTCGTACCCAATGTTTAGAGAAAGTAGCACTTTTCCATTGGGCATATAACTTAGCACGTGACAGAAAAGTCGAAGCGGAGACATTGATACACTTAACAACGTTGCTTCCAACTGGGATAGTCCGAAAAAAGGAAATATTGAAAATTAAACTTTTTTTATAAAAATACATTATTTTTGAGGATAATTATTCTGATATTTTTATGTATATTATTCTGACGGAAAAACGATCCATGTTTACGGAATATTAGCAATAAGTGAAATAACGAGCAAAAAACTCTTGCTAAGGGTACAGTCCTTTATATAAATTTTACGATCGAGATTTATCCGAATTTCAAGCATTTATTCGAAATCGATCTTAATGTGACCTTGATTTTCAAGAAAAACAAAATTTCATATGTTTATTTTCAAGGTTAAATGTAGGCGAACCCCTAAGCCGCGCGTAACGCGCCTGTACCCTCTATTTTGTTAAAATAAGTAGAAAAATCAAGCTTTCATGCGGCATTCAGTAGTAATAATTGTGAAATAACTTTTTCAATATCTTCTCTTTAATAGAGATAAATTCGGTTTTACATGCTCCATTTTTTAAGAATTCTTTATGTTATTTATCAGTTATCTAGGTTTCTATTATTGATATTTAATAACGACATGTTCACGCGCCCGCGCACTCAAACTTCATGAATTTCAAAATCCCGCTCTTTTTCAGTAGTACAATGCTTGCTTCAGAAGAAAATATACGACGAAAATTTCAAACGTAAATCAATAAAAGTAGCCGGTATATTTAAGAGCTTCAAAAATTTCTCCCAGGGGGCGTTAATAAAATTCACCGCAGTCTCCTGGACGCAACATCGCGCCCCCACGATAGCACTCGCCGAATGAGAGGAGGATGTTTGCTCGAGGCTCGCGCAAAGTCACGACGCGAGTTTCGGTAAAAGGTAGCACTGGTAAAAGGCGGCGGCCGGCGAAAAAGAGCGAGGGGTGCCCAGGATGCAGACGACGCTCGCGCGCCGCCCGGCAGAATGTGTGTTAGCGCGCGCCGGCGGTCGGACGCCCGGCCTCCCCCGGGGGACGGTCCTCCCGCGCACCGCAGAGTCCTAAATCAGGTTTCGCTCCCCCGAGTCCGCCAGCCCCGCTCCACCCCGTCGTTGCCTCCTCGAGCGGCGATCCTCCGGACAAAGGGAGCCGCGCGAATTTTTCGCGTCTTTGTTCCCCGCCGGCGGACGGGGCAGGTTGTATCGGCGCCGTTGCGCTGCTAATTCCGCTCCGCTCCTCGTCCCGATGGCTTTGGCTATCGGATTCGCTTTCGCCGCGCGATTTAAGTGACGCTGCTTTTGAGGCCGGAGTAGCTGCGGGGACTCGAGTGTCGCTTTGTAGGAATGAAGATTCACTTTCGGTGAACAGGTTTTCTTTCGTGTTTCAGATTGACTCTTGTAAAAGTTTACTTGAATTTAGAAGTTCAATTTTTAGTTATTTTAGTAGTTTAATTTTTCAATTGTTGTTCTTTCAATTATATAATACCAATGTGCAGTTTGAAAAATAAATGTTTAAAAAATAAATTGGAAATAAAAGTTTTTAGAACTCATAAGAGTATTTTGAGAATCAGGGTTCATCACTTCAGCTTGCATGAAGGATACTCATTAAATTTATAAAAAAAGAAGGACGTGACAATTATTTTTTGAAACTCTATCTGACGGATTTATTGGAATTTGTTATGTTAGTATTCATTGTTTTGAATACAAACTGGGTTGGTTATCATGCGCATTAAACTTTTTAATTAATTTTAAGAACGAACTAAATTTAATTGACTTAAATTATGTCAAAATTAATTGTGCATGAAAAAACATTAAGTAAAAACTGTCAAAAAATAAATCCATCTCTTTAATATGGTCTATTTTTATCAATTCTCGATCCACTTTAGTTTCGTGCTCCCAACTATACCATACGTCTTATACGCCGTTTTCTCGAGCTTCGAGTGAAAAGTTTGTCGTGAAGAATACTCCGGAACGCCTTCTTTTTTGTTTGTGACGGGACTCGAGGTGGCGGGGGATGGGGGTAGGCGGGGATTTTCCTCACTTCGAATAAGGATGTTTTCACTCCGTAATTGATTTCTTGCGCGAGAAAATTGAATTTCAAGAATTTTAGCAGTTGTCCAGGCGTAAAATTGAAAATTTTAGAAAGTCGCCGAATAATTCCGACGATTAAGCTGTCGCTCAGTCGCGAGGAGGAGTTTATAATCACTATTTTCGTGGGAGGAGGGTAGGGGGAGATCAATTTATCTAACTTTCAAAATTAAATGTTAATTAAATAGCATATATTAATTTAGATATTAAAATTTGCGTTATTTTTTCAATAAGTAAGGTCAATCTAACTTTAAATGCTATGCAGGATAATGGCTAACTCAAATCACTAACACTCAAAAGTGAATTCTAATTCAAAAGAGCAGAAAGGAACAGTCTTGTAATTCTTGCAACGTTTTAAGTTCACTTGGATTTCTGTCTTCTCGATCTTTGCAAGTTTCCGGGAACGAGCGAAGTCGAACATTACAGGGATGAAAAGTAGGCATAGGCTGCGATTCAATGCCTGTGACGAGATTTTATTGAGCCCGACGACGAAGCGACGCGTGGTATTTTCGTTCCCGCGATAGAAATGAGGAATTTAAGGCATGGAATTTCGGTCACCAACGACTCGGTCTCAATGTCGTGCGATCCACTCATAAGCTTGAAAAGTAATGAAGCTTTCGGAAATAGTGAATAATATACATAATGATTTGATGTTTTTGAACATGGAATCTGAAAGTAAATTTATCTTTTTTGTCCCTTTCAAGTAAGATCAAATTTTTATCTATTTAAGAGTAAATTAGTAGCAAATTATAAAATGTAAAATAAAAATTTCTTACATTTTTTAGATTAATTATATTCACGAAATATAGAAGAAAATGGAACGATGAAATTTTAAAATATGAAGACATTAAATTACATTAAAAGTTTATTAAATTAGTAATTAAAATTATGTTAACTGGAATAAAAAAGATTTTCCATTTCACTTCTTTACTGGCGAACTGAACAAAACGTGGGTTATTTTTAATAAATATTTCAACTTTAGCAGTTCCAACTAAGAAAAAAAAACGTTTTTTACGCAATGCGATAATTTACATTTTGAATGCGAGCATTAAGAGTAACGTGCTTTCTAAAAAAATCTTAAACGCGTTATTTAAATTGCAAAAGAAATCTGACGTAATTTGGCAATCCCACGGCGAAAGCGAGACACTTGAAAAATTCACGCTTATCCCGGGGACCTTGCGCGAAATTATCAAAGGCGCGGTTCATCCGCAAACTGCGCTCGCCGTTAAATACACGCGTCTGGCGGCTCGTCGCGTAAAAAGAGGCCTTTTGAAGACTCGCGCGATAGACTCGCTTTGAGAGTGGGGAGATAGGGTGCGAGAGGCGGCTTCCTGCAAAATGGGCTGCTTTTTCGCCGGGCCCCGCGGGCGCGTCTCGATTCGACTTTGAAAAGCCGCTGACAGTGCCGGGGGATCCCCCTCCTACCTCCTGCGCACCACAGACGGGAAGTGTCACACGTGATACGCCGGGCAAATGTTTTCGTACCCCGGGATACTGCTTTCCTGTTCAATGACGTTCACTGCTTGATGACACTCTTAATGGCGGCTTTGCCGAAATAAGGCTGGATTTTGAGAGAAATTTTTATTTTTTTTCAATTATAACGTAGGTTGTGAGGCTTTCGAAGAAGTGTGTCGAGTGGTGTATTGAATATTATATGATTGTTTCATTACTATTCCTTTATAAAAAATCCATGGCTTTTTCATTGTAATTAATATTTCTCGCGATGTGATTGGTTGATCGGTGGTTGTCTTTTATTTTGTTTTATTGTTGTTCATTTGACATTAACCTGCAAAAAAATGTCCACCAGATCTAGTAGCCCAAAAAATTCATGAAGTATGACAAGGTACTTCGTCCTAAAATGTAAGCATTTTTTATTGGACCCGTATGTTTGGCACCCAATGACACTGAGAACTACCTCTTTCACACTAATATCGAATAGTACC
>JAXIUT010012870.1:0-22818 GCA_035586675.1 Eurytoma californica
GTTACTAGGTCGAGTAGGTCGCCCTCTTACGAAAAAAATAGTAATTTTTCCTAACCTATTTTCTCAGTGTATAAAAATTCACTATTACAATCATTAGTAGAGCTTTTCTCACCGTGTGCCGGTGCTACTTCCAAAAAAAGCTCGCAGCAAGCATCATCGCGTCCGCTCGACAATAAAGTCCGTCGAAACAGAAGAAAAGCTCGCTCGCGAATCCGTGCTACAAGATAGAAAACACCCCGTCGCGTTTCAATTAATTACGCCTAAGACCCGACAAATTGCTACTCTTACTTACGGGCGAGCCCCCGACCGAGAATCTCGGGGCGCGCGCGCGCGCGAAAGAGCCAAGGCGATCGCGATAAGTCGATTAATTTCCCGGCGCGCGTCCCCTAATTACTCATTCCCCGGGCAAAACAAGAGGGGCTCCTGCTCACCCATGCGGTAGGCGTAGGGCCCGGTGGACTGGACCGCCGAGCAGTTCTGCAGCGGGTAGGGCTTGCCGGCGACGATGATCTGGAAGAGGCAGGGCACCTTCTGCGGCCCGATCGGATTGGTCGCCTGGCAGGCGATCGTCCCGTAGTCCATGTCGCCGGCCGGCGTGTAGTTCAGCCGCGAGCCGTGCCAGTGATTCGTGATCAGGTGCTGGGGCTTCACCTGGGCGAAGCGGCTGGCCGGCACGTTCATCAGCTCCCCGGAATTGTTGAACGTCCACTGGAAGGTCGTGGGCGGCGGCTTCGACTGCACGCCGCAGACTAATGAGATCGTCTCGTGCTTCAGGGCGCCGACCACTTGCGTCGTCGTGCCGTCCTTACACACCGGGGCGTCTGCGGGACACGTGAAACCGACGCTGTTACGTTGATTTATGTCTCTTCTCTGTCTTTTTTTTCTTTTTGCTTCGACCTTTTTTTCAGGGTTCGATGGCAACGGATGATTTCTATTTTTACCGATGGGCGGATTCATTAATAACTTTAAGTTACGCTTGCGGTGTACACTGAGGCGAATGGTCTGATATAAATATCTCGGACTAGAATTTGAAAAGAATTACCGGATCTTGATTTTGACGTATAAAGCTTTAAATAAATTACTAAAAATACTTTTAAAATTATGTTGTTATTCTCGCAAGTGACCACAGTTTAGCACCAAACACAAAACTTTTTCCGAGTATTTATGCTATTTTTATTTATATTGATAATTTGTTTGATTATATTCAAAATTTCCTTTAAAAAACTTGATTTTTTACCTAGACACCTTATATACAATGAAAATTTACAACATCATTATTAAAATAGTAAAGTAAATTTTAGAAGTAGTGCAGTGACGATGAAAATTTAATTTACACAATTCAGTGAGAAACACAAGTAGTTGTTAAAATATTTTGGATTTTGTTACCTCATTGTCGTCATTATTATTATTATGTACTACTTTAATTATTATTATTATTATTACTATCATTTCCTTAAGTAAAATCGATATATATTGGGCAAAAAATACCAGCGCCTTCCAAAAATTACAAGATATACTAATCTTGCCGATCCCGCCGGACTCGAAGTAGAAACAGACGAGCATGGTCAGACCGACGCAAAATGAAACAGAACGAAACAGACGAATTCTAGCGAAAAATAAACGAGTCCACGTGATCGTTTGCTTATAAAAACAAAAACTAAACATAAAAAACTTATTTGCTTACATTCGAAATTAACGCGAAAAAGCGAAATCGGAAAAAAACCAACAGCGCGCGTCAAGCGTTCAAGTGAAAATACCACCGCGGGCAATCATTTCATTAACAATCCAATCAACGTAATTGAAAACCAGCCAGCGAAAACAAAGCGGACGGTGCGTAGGTGGGGTTACGAAAAAAATAAAAGTAGGAACAAAGCGCCCGGTGGCTCGCGAAATGAATGCGCCTCTGGCTCTCGCGTGGCGGCTTCTTAATTACCGGCCGGCGACACGCGCGCCTCTCCGGAAAAGGGGGGGGGGAGTCCGTACGCCGATGGGAGGGGAGCGTTACTCACACATGACGTCGAGCGTGACGGGCCGACTGGTCGCCTTGCCCTCGTAGTTGGCGGCCATGCAGGAGTACTCGCCGGCGGAGGCGCGGGTCACGCTCTGGAGGACGAGGGAGTGGCCGCCCGGCAGGATGACGTTCGCCGAGGCGTTGTGGTGGAGCTCCCGGCCGTCCTTGAACCAGGCCAGCTTGTACTCCCGCGGGTTCGCTTTCACCTCGCACTCGAAGTACACGTCGTCGCCCTCGTTGATGTCGCTCGCGCGCAAACTCGAGCCCAGCTTGATCGTCACCACGGGTACGTCTGCGAACGAGGGGGGAGAAGGGGGGCACGCCCCCCTCCGGTCAACTCTTCCTCCCGTCTCGACCCTTTCGCAAGCGGCATGCGTCCATTGTGCCCGCGCGCCCGCGGAGGGAGCAATTACCGCGCGAGGGGCTAACGCGAGGCGGCGATTGCGATTCGCGGAATCGCGCGAAAATTGCATTGGCGGTGGGGTCGAAGGTACGAGTAGGTCGCTCGCGGCGACTTGTAATTTTTTATTGTGCTTATTCGAGGTAGCATTTTCGCGCTAAACAATACTTCCAGTTTGATGAAAGTGCCCTTGCCGCTCGGCGGTTCAAGCAGCGTGTCACGAACGTTCTGCATCTGGTAATTGGCGCTCATTGAGTGCAAGGTCAGGTGTACTTCAATGGCTTTGTTTTTGAATTTTAAAATATACCGAGTTCGTTAGGATATTATTACATCGTTCTATTAGTGAAAATGAGATACTAGAGTTGATATTTGCATACGAGAACGGAAGTGGCATTGAGCGGACGTTAGAGCTAATTTTCACTCTTGAAGAACTCGATTCGGGTCAGTCGGGTTTGCAGTCGGTCGGACTCGCGTTATTACTCACAGTGTATAATTAGATGCCACCTGTCCTCGAGTGCGCTATTCGGAACCACAGGATTTTCCGCCCTGCAGGTCAGGAATTTGCCGTCGTCCTCGATTGTTGGCACATAGCTCATTACGCTCCTAGTCATGTTTAGACCTTCTGCGAACTGCGAAAATTTCGGTAGGTGAATTAACTTAAAAATTTGGGTTAATTCGAAAACTTCGCAAATTCACTCTTTAATTGATGATGAAATATTGTTTTCTCAATGTAGGATAAAATAATGATCTTAGACTTTTTAGAAAAAGTTTAAAAAAAAAAAATGGACTCACAGTTCTTGCCATGTGTTTGACTTGATGTGGTCCCTTCCACCAAGTTATCACAGCCTCCGGTCGTGAACCCAAACTTACACACTCAATCTCATACGTCTTCAAAGCCGATAAGTGTTCAGCTTTATTCGTAATATTCACCACCAATGGCTTCACTAAAAAATGCATTAACCTCGTTAAAAATACACGATAAAAAAATTCATCCAGCAATGCGCAATATTTATTTTAGCCCACTATCTCGGATTTAATTAGCAAGATTTAATTAAAAAAGTAAAATAAAATGATCGCTTACAATTGACGTCGAGGACGATCTCGGCACTGGTCGGCTTGACCAGGTGAGTATTGCTGGCCCTGCAGGTGAGGTGGGCTCCCAGCATGTCCCTGGTGACGCGGTTCACGTCGAGCTGATTGACCGACGTGTCCTCGTAGACGTGGACGAAGGTGTCGTCGATCAGCCTCTCGTCCCAGTACCAGGTGACGCGCGGCGGCGGCGAGCCGCCCGTCACCTCGCACATCAGCGCCAGCTCGCCGTCCTGGTTGATCGGCTGCAGATTCTTCGCCAGGATGCGGTTCGTCGTGTAGATCACCGGGGCCTGCGGTGGCACTGCGCAAAAACCAAACGAATTCGCCTCTTGGATTTTCGATTCGCGTGGGAAAGAAAATCTTCTTCGCTTCGTCGAGGAAACAAAATAAATATGCATACTCGGTACAAAGTTATTGATAAATCAGTTCATTCATGCCGGGATTGGCGAATTTATCGTTAACTGGCTAGTTAGTGCCAGAGTAGGATAATTATTATTAGCTGTGGTCCTATTCAAGTAAGCATACATATGCAGTACGGACGAAGAATCAATCAGATTAGTGCTTTACGCTCAACGGCCAATTGGATTATTTCCTCATATACACGTGTGTATGAGTGCTCACTTGAATAGCGTCATAGTAAGAGTTTTGAGAGAAATTTTTCATAAAATTTATTACGTAGATCGTAATAAAACTTACTTAAGAAAAAGAAATCATGGGACTCTTGGTAATTTTGGGAATTTTGATCTGAAATTTGAATGATTAGAAGCAATAAAAATGTTATATAAAAAGCTCCGTATACTTTTTTAATTCTTATCACGGAGCTTTTCATATAAAAATTGTCCGTATGGTAACCATCCAAGACTCAAATAAAAATTACAAGATATCCCCATAAAAATTTCCAATGTCGCATACTTTGAGCTTTACCATGAAATTTCTAAGAAAAACTCTCTTAGTGTATATCTAGAAATACCTCTGTAGAATATTATTTTATAAAACCTTTTCTGATTCAATAAAATAAATATTTTTCTGACTGCATTAAACATGTGAATATTTCCCTGAATAGTATAAGAATGCAACAATATCACCACTTCTTGAAATACATCTCTCTAGAAAAATCATTGGAGAAGTGTACAAATGAAAATATCACTATATTCTGACCTAACGACCAAATCTAAAATTTAGCACAAACTACAAAAAATCTTCCTATTTTACAGGTATCACAAACCGTCCTCTTGAAAGATGCTAAGACTACACTGAAAAAATTTTCCCGTAAAAATTGCGGGAAAAACTTTAATAGCGGGACGGTTTTCCATCTTGGAAATTTTTACGGGAAAATCATCGTAAATTTTACGCGGAGCTTGCGCGATTAGAAAAGCTCCGTAATTTTTACGCGAACATCACCGTCATTTTTTCGGAGCTTTTCGTATCGTGCAAGCTCCGCGTAAAATTTGCAACGATTTTCCCGTAAATATTTCCAAGTTGGCAAACCGTCCCACGATTGCGTTTCTTTCAGTAATTTTTACGGTGAGCTTCACCGTAATTTTTGCGGGAAAATTCTCTCAGTGTCGAAAAGAGCGCACGAAGGGGGAAAGCCAGATGGAGATTAGAGATCGGCGGTGCAGCTTACCGATGACAGTGAGGTTGACCTTCTGCTTCCTCGTGGGGCTGTTGTGGAAGTCGACCCGGCAGCGGTAGACGCCGGCGTCCTCGGGCATGAGCCGCTCGATTAGCAGCTCCGCCAGCTGATGGTTGAGGTTAAGCTTGGCGCGGTCCGCGAGGACGTGGGGGTTGGACCAGTGCTTGGCCTCGCCGAGGGACCGGCTGCGGCCGTCCACGCTGTAAATCGGCGAGCCCTCCACGTCCGACTTGTACCAGAACACCATGAAGGCCTTATCGCTGCGGTTGTTGCGCGACAGCGCGCACGGCAGCTTCGCACCGTAACCCGCCACCGAGGACACCTCTATCAGTGGTACTGCGAGCAAACGAAAAGTAGCAAAAAATTAAGTCCGGTTCATTATAATTTCTTTCGTTATTATTTCATCGCGAATCTGATTTTTTGTATTTTCTCGAAATTTCGGTGGCTTGTGTAAATTTTAAGCTGTACTCCCCTACTAAAAATTCTCAGGTGAGATCTCCTGCCAAAATCTCACCTGAGAAATTTTTCAAAAATTAAAAAATGCAAAAATAGCTGCAAAAGGTTTTATAACGTGTGTTTTCCGATGTACCAAAAGGTACACTTAAATGTAAGAAAAATACGTATTTAAGGAATTATAGTTACAGTGCAACTTTAATTTTAAAAGTACCATGAGATTTTGGCATGAGATTTCAGGTGAGATCTCACCTGAGAACTCACCTGAGATCTCACCTGATATTTTTTAGTAGGGTCTTATATTGATGGTATCAATTTCAATGCCCTTGTATCCATGGTAAGCAGCTAAGTTATTTTCTTTAAAGTTTTATACATTTTAATGTACAATTCTGCTGCTACCCTTTTGCGCAAAGAATGTTTTATCGAATATAAAAAGGACATTTCAAGAGTCTTTAAAATTTATTGCACATTTTCTTGCATTATTCTGCATCTCCTATTTGCTCACGAAAAATATTATATGTACGTCTATATCCTCTGTACACGTATAAAACTAATTTTACTGAAATATAATATTTGCATTGTACTTATTTTGAATAATGGTTAGCAGAAAATTATTACGAGTCTAAAGACATTTGTCACATTTTAATTGTGCACTTATCAAACTCGAGAAAAAATCTACACTTGTCATCTGGAGGTGATTGATAACGCGATTCAATAAATTACTCTTATCGTATTCAATCCCATTACCCATTCTTTCTTTTCACACGAGGAATTCACATTATTTACATTATTCTTATTATTCCGCTCTTATTATTTTTCATTAAAAAATACTCGCATGCATTATTCATGAAAAGATGGGCGAGCAGAGCTAACAAACTCCCCTCCCGTAGCTCGGTATAAACTCGTCGTTTATTACGCCAATAATCTCTTCGTTACAACTTCTTCCCTCCCTATCATCGCGTAAAGCCGTGTTCGTCAAGTTTTACGCGAGTCGCATCGAACGCCACGGCAGAAGCTCAACGCGTATTAAACAGCGATCATGAAGAGTAGCTAATATCGAGCGGATTCGCTCTTTTATTAGACTATTCCAGCGCGTAAAAATCATCAATCGTCCACTTTGGACTGGGCGAGCCTCGGCGCGCGTGGGTTCTGCTAACGCGCGCATGCCTCTCAAGCTGACGCGGGAATTTGAAATATTAATGAAATAGCTCGCGCCGCTATCATTAGGCTGATAATGTCGATGGGACATTACGGGGCAATTTTTGCGCTAGCTGTTACGTCATTAACATAGACTTTTAAAGCCATTTCATTGTTTTATAAGTAAAAGGTACGCACTTTACAACTCGGGATTTACTAAATTTAGACGCGGTAAAAGCATATAGTCATTATGGTAAGATTGTTACTGATTAAAAGTTCACGTGTACCTTAATTCGGTAACTGGATCAATTGATGGTTTATAAATCATGTTCAAGCTCGAAATATCCCTGATATCTAATTTTAGAAAATAAGAATAATAAACGTAACTGATAATAACGTAAACATTATATAATGAAAAAATAACAAAAAGTGACCTTTCTTTAAAAAAACTTAATCATTATTACTATTTTGCACAATAGCTTTCACTACAAAACTTAAAAAGCTTTATTTTCAAACTATTGTTCCCTATATACATCTCAAATTTCTAAAAAAATAGGTAATCTCTTAAATATATTGCTATTTTTGTGCGGTCAGATGATGCTTTTCTTCAACAAACAATAACATTTTCTCGTCATATTTCTCGAGCTTCGTTCTAAAAAAATGAGGATTCTTACGGTAACTGCAGTTAATCTGTTTCACAGAATCTAATTTATCGCATTATAAAAGAATCGCGTGCCGAGCATTGGTACCTCTCCGTTGCGAATGGCAATCAATACCAATAACGAATACGGCCCATTCGAGCAATTACAACAACGTTACGTTATCAAATATTGTCCCGACTTTTATATCGCGATCGTAAGCACCATAACGCAGTAAACCGCGAGCCGCCGTAACAGAAGTATGCTAATGCGCCGTCGTACCATAAATTACAAGAGCGCTACGAGCGCGTAAATCGAATTCCCGGGACGCTTTATTTTCAATAAAATTCACTCGACATTCTTCGGCGCGATTTTCGGGAAAAACCATTTTCCTCGAATAATTTTCCAATCGAGCGTTTTACGAGCCAGACACCTTCCAGCCAATTTGTCGCCGACAAAAAAGAAACGAGGGAGAGCCCGAGGCGGAGGGGCGCGGAGGAAATCTCGCGCGGCGCCGGAGCTAAGGTCGGACGGGATGTACCTACTCGGGGGGAGCGCAGGTGGTGAACGAGGCTCGTCGATTCTGTACAAACTCATAAATGCGCGTACGGCCCGTATATCCGTCGGCGACGACTGATCCGCCGGGGAAGCCGTGCGTGCCGCGGAATTTCGCAGACGTAATGTACGGCGAGTTACGTGCCCCCCCCACTTGGATTTCCGCGCATAATTTGAAAAATATACGACCACCAGCGTTACGGGGCTTCCTTCGCCTATACCTGTATTGGCGCTTACTTTATTTATTTAAGATATTGACGCTCGAGGAAATGTGGGATATGCTACGCAACTCAAATGTATGTATAACGTGTTTTGTGGTTAAATGTGATTGGTGTAATCGGTGTACACTGTATTTCACTTTTATTTATCCATATTTACTATTGTTTATTTTCTTGAAAAACTAATAAGCTCAAATATAATTGTGTACAAATTTTAAATAAAAATTAATTGGACGTCGTACTTTAAATTTGTTTAAACTAATTTGCTAAGAAGAATTCTGTGTAAGTTAAAGGGCATCTGAAATTAGGTGATAAGAAAAACTTGAAATAGAATATAAGAAAATGAGTTGTAATTGTATTGCTCGCGTTGTAGAAAATTTATTAAAAGCATGAAGGTAGTCCAGAGTAATTGCCGCAGAAAATTTCTATAATGCGGAATTGTGGAAGGGATTTAGAGGAAGTAAAACATAATCACCATAATCATGAATGATTTTAATGTCATCTTCATATTACTATTATTGTCTTTTTAAAATTTAATTTTTAATTATTATTTTACTCACTTAATAATTTATATTAACAATGTAAATAAATAACTAACATTTTCGTTAAGAAAACTAAAATTAAATTGCACTTTAGTTAAGTTTTAATTGCTGATTAAAGCGAATTAGGATAATTGAAATGTCTGTCAAAGCAACGATAATTATAATCAAATAATCCATTACTCTAACTGTTATGAGCGTCATTAATTGAGTATATCGAGAACTAATTATTAGTAAATTATCTTCGAATAAAGTGAAAATTCATTTCACTATCACTAATAAAACGTTCCCGGGAACTACACAAATTCCCGATATTCCCATACTAAGTCGGTAAAAATCCCGAGCGACATAAAATTGATTGCCACGGCAAAAATAATCGGCTTCGTCGAATCGACGCGCGATCCCACCGGCACGAAGACGCGTACCACATACGCAAGCTCGCAATTTTGCGCGCGCGCGGTCGCTTTACGATCGCACCCCGCTGGTCCGCTAACAAGCTCGGTAGTCTCCTCGGGCCGTATAAGTCCACCGAGCCCCTCCGACTCCTTCGACGACGTCGCGGAAAAAAAGGGGACCCGAGGCTTTCCGCAAGCGTACGACCGTCTCGGAGAGCCGAGCAATTATTTCGAAAATAAGTTTACCGCCCCCCTTTCCACGGTGGTCATTACTCAGGGCTATTTTTATTGTCCACGGGACTGGTTCTCGGTATACCGCTTTAGCGACACTTGTTTTGTTTACGTTGTTAGATTTTTTTTATCGGCGAACTTATACTCGTAGGCGCTAACGGCTTTTCGGTTGTTACAATAGAGAAACGGTTTTCCTTTATTTTTAATTTTGCTACTTCGTTCCGGCTAAAGTGTTGCTTTTTATGTGCACTAAAGCAAGTATAGTAAAGGAAAGTACGCGCAAAGAAAAAATTGATATTGCATGGTGCTTTGAAATAGAAATGCGACAATAAAATTGAGTCGTAAACCACAATGTACAATATTACAAAAATAAGCATGATTAGTCTATATATCTATACATATCTCTGTAAGTATATCGGAATACAAAGTGTCCTTGTAACTTATATCCTATGTATTGATACACCGATCAATACTTTTCATTCTGTATCCAAAACCTATATCCGAGCTTTTATGGCTACATATAAAAGATTAGGACAAAAATTTAGTTAGAATAATCTGTCTATAAAACTACTTGTTTCATTTCAAAACAAGATTTTTCTTGCCTTTTTAAAAGCGTTTAGAAAGCTTTTAAGATGCAAGTAGTTAATTATAGTGTACGAAATAAAAAAAAATATGCTGATTACTGATCGAATTAGAATCTCTACTTCAAAAGAGGTTTCTAATTACTTGGAATGACTTATGCTCCAGTATGCATTGCTACTCACTGAAAATGAAAACGACTTCACTTTTAGCCCTCCAAGTATAAATGAAAAAAAAACTGGATTTTCCAAGTTAATAAATTAGCATTGCATAAAAATTGCGGAATTGTACCGTGCACAACGAGGTAAAAAGTTTATCAACAAGAAGCTCATTACTGAAAGGCACAAGAACTCGTTGCAGTCGCTATTCCATTATCTGCTCCCAAGAAATTTCAATACAGCAATCTCATTATACCGAAACTTGCAATTTACATTCACCAAAGCGATTTCTCTTTTCGCAGCCAACTAAACCCATCCCCGAGTCCTCCCGATCTTCTTCATTACTCCAGATCATAACGAACGACCCCCACCCTCTCGAAGCATTCCAGGCCGTGGCCGTTACGACCCCGCACCTGCGGATTAAGCCCGATATTAACGCTTATCATTAACTCGCGGCCATTAATCTCTTTAAAGGCGTAAATCGACGAGGCGAGAAGAGCGGGGGAGGGCACTCGTCGAACTTTGTAAATTAAAAATCGCGAACTGCCGGGCGCTGCAAGACACGGGGGCGGGGAGTTGCCGGGAGCAGGCGGGTAATTGTAAAGTTTCGGCCGGGGCAAGAGGCCGCGCGAGCGCTTTCATTAAAGTTCGGTGGCGGCCTCCGGGCCGATCCTCTCCTTTTCCGCCCGCGCGGGAAGAAATATTAAAGCGGCCGGGCGATCGTGACGAGCGCCCCTCCCGTCGAGGGTAAGAGGAAATACTCGCGCCGGCGATGACGGCGCCGAATGCCCGACGAGAGAGGGTTGAAAAAAAGAAGAAGCAGGTCGTCCCCTCGAAGGCGCCGAACGAGATGTTTATAAGTGGAGCGACGCGCGTGGGGCGAAGCGCGTTAGTTCCGTGTTTACGCGCAGCAGGGGGGAGCGGGGAAAAGCGAACGAGGTAATTGCGAGAGAGCAGCCTGAGAAAATAATCTCATTAAAGTTTTACAATTCCTCGTTACCCCTTTGCCGGACTTTGCGAAGCCGCCCGGACTACTTGTTGGGCCGTCCGGCCGGAAGAAACTTGCTCGCGCCTCCTTTCTCTTCGACTCGCTTCTTCTACCTCCTCCTCTTAGCGTCGTGCCTTCTCTCCTCATTTTTTAATGCCACTCCTGCACTTTTATCCCGGTCCCTCCTCCTTTCCCCGGCGGCTCTCGCGCAAAAACGCCACTACGGCGCGTAAGATTACCCGTTAATTGAAGTGCCCGTTTCGCGAGAGTGCGCGAGTCATAATTTCCGCATTTTTTAAAACTACTGACGAATGTGCGAGGATCTCGAGGGCTAAATTAGGAATTCATCTGTCTGACGGTTCGTGTAGGAGCTTCCGGTGCTGGATATATTGGGACACTTTTAACTGAGTCTCCCCTTTTTACTCTAATTATTCGTTAAGATCGATCGCGTCGCAGTAATTGTATTAAGTTAAGTGGATTATTTTAAAATACGATTAATGATTAGCCTCAATATTTATATTTCCTGGAATCAATTACTATACCAATATCAGAAATTTTATTTCATTAGCAGTGAATGTAATTATACACATTTTTTAAAGCGATCCATTTAATGTGGACACATCCTGTGCTGAAGGAATCACAGATCAAGTTTTGGTCAAATATTCGTCTTGTCCAATGAATTTATTTGTAAAAAAAACGTGCTAAACCTTAATCAAATTAGTGAAATGCTATGTTGCATCCCTTGATTTTGCATTAATTATCGATTAACTCGGTTATTCGGTCCGTCCACAAGAATTGCCGGTTGCCTTACGTGCTCACTCATACTTGCTCAACTGCCTATGATAACTTGATGACGGTCTCATCAGTCGAGTTGGGACGACCAAGACAAACGGTCTCCTTTTTGTCTTTTTGACCCATGGTTAAGCCACTAGCTAGCCTCAAAATCGTTTGGGTAATTACAGGTACTCGTAAACGTTCTCTCTCATAATTAAGAATAGCGTAAGAAATTAACGGTATTTATCTTGTTTATTAATTATCCTTTAATCCGATCCAACTTCAGCTTAATCTCAATACATTATATACGCTCTAGTAGAAATGATAAAGTAAACCACCTTTTAAGATTTCCATGCAGTCCTTTTTCGTGTTTCATTGTTGTTCACGATCGCCATCCGACGCAATACTATCATTTATTACAAAGAAATACGTTTAATTATGCAAAAATCAGATAGACGCATTTCACCAACTGAACTCGATCCCTCGCTCCCGACAGTTCCTGTAAACGAACTGTCTTCGAATTTCCACTTCGCAGGAAAGAAACTAAAAAAGCGAACGAGAGTGAAGTCTATATCTAGAATCGCGTCGTCGCTGCTCGCTCAGCGGAAATGCGGAAGAAGTACGCCCGGCGGATTCGGATTACCGCCTAAAGGCCGGAATAAAGCGAGCCGACGAAAAGCGAGAGACGGAGGCGGGTGTAAAAGGGGGATATAGCCGTGTGTGAGGTGAAGAGCGAACGGCGGATGGAAGGCGAGAGCCGAAGAAAAGATCGCGCGGGGATAATTGTTTCGGCGGATCCGCGGCGAGGGGCGACTCGCGTGATTGAATGGGGGTAATCAGCGCGCGCGCGATTCCGGGCGCGTGCTTCTTTTCCCCGGCCGCGCGCGTGCATGCAGCGGCGGCGAATCTCCCCGGCCGAGTGAGAGATTGCCTCGGAAATGGAAAGAGACTCCGGCGGGGGACAGCGCCGCCATGCCTCTCTCCTCTTTTACTCCCAGAGGCATTTGGAGAATCCATCCAGGCTTCGATCTCCCATCGTCCCTTGATCTTGACCGGCGCGAGGTATTTTTTTTTTTTTTCTTTTTTTTTTCGCCGAGGAAAAACGGCCGATTTGAGGGAGCGCGTTTTTCCGAACGATTATGCGGGATGTAAGGAAGTTTTATATACCTTCGCCGGAAATAAAACAGTTCCATAAAAGAAGTTCGACTCGAGACGGAATAAGATACGCTTGATAACTTTAACTCCTGGAAATATACCGGCAACCTTGCTAGGCATTATTTTTGCCGGTTCCTTTTGAATATTCAAGCGCTTGCAAATTTAACGGGAATTAGGGAACTGTCGGCGGATTCACCTCTTCGACGGTGTAAATCGTTAAAAAGGAGTTGACAAATCCGTAAAAAAAGTCCGAGGACTTGATAAATTTTCAAAAACATTTGCAACAACGAAGAGTCAACGGGTGCCAGCGACGCCGTGGCAGAGGGAAGAGAAACCGGGTCAAATGAGATGCGAATGAGAGGGTGGAGAGGCGCGCACGAGAATGATGAGCGGACAAAGTTAGAGGGACAAGAGATCCAGGAGTGAATAAATGGATAAGTAGGGAAGCGGCGGTACGGGACGAAGCAAAGCAGGATGGGGAACTCTGCGGCTCTATGTTTGTTGAATTTTTCAGGACAAAAGTTTTACTCTTTCGCTGGGGCATGAGGACCGACGACTATCAAGCTAGCACTGACGTAGTTCAATTTAAAAAGTTGATTTTCATCTCGCGAGTGTTTCTATACCGGCAATGTTGGCGTTTTATAAAAAAAATCAACTAGATTTAGTTCTCGTGTACACTTACGATTTAATTACTGAATGTTTTAAAGCTTGATAAAAAAATATCAGGGGTAAACTCGTAAATTTTCAGTATGAGACTATAAATGCTGTTAATAATACCGGAAGTATTAAGGTGAAAAACATGAAAAACTGCTTTCATCCCAAGATTATAATGACTGATTCATTCCCATTTTTATGTCAGTTCAAAATATTCTAAAAGTGTTTTAGGATTATCGTACTCAGAACAATTTTATAACCGTGATTAAAAATGGTGTTCTTAAATAAGCAAGTTATGCTTGTACATTTTTATAAACGATGCATAATCGACAGGTAATCTAAATTGCAACATATTTTTAAAGAAAGTGATATAATAATTGTGTCTTTATAAAAATGAAAGATATAGAATTTTCTTATTAAAAGGTGAATTCTTCTGCGACTGACTGAGCAAAGTAAAAAATTTAATCTGAAAATCTTAGTATTGAAACAATGTTTTATAAAGAAAAAAATTGTAATCCAATATTTGCGTTTTCTGAAAAATATCACCGTTATAAAATAGAAAATTCTTTTTGAAAAATACAAGTCTCGTACTTCACTTTAAATCTACTAGAGGATTTTATTATATTGAAACAAAACATGCTATAGAATACTTAAATTTACGTTTAATAAAATTTGTTAAAAATGAATAACCTAAATGAAGTAAATAATTTAATAAAGGAAGCTTGATTGATTATTCATAATAAAAAAATTCATTGAGCAATAGCAAAAGTAATAATTTGAAAAGAAAGTGTAATAACGAAGGATTTTTAATAATAAATGTAAAATATTTTTTCATTGTCACAATTACCGTATACGCATTGAATTGTTGGCATTATTATTTTATGTGAATGTTTTTTTTAACCAATCCCCACACTTCAATTTTAATCAAAGGTTCGGTCTACATTGTTGCATAAATCTCATCCCACTTAGTTATTCAGATACTTTTCACCGCCTTACAATTATTTCCCGACCGTTAAATAAATAAATAAAAACGGAGTGCATAATAAAGAAGTGGAGTGAGAGTACAGGCAGCGCGCATCGCAGAAACGGATTCAAATTTCATTTGTTACTCTCCCGATGCTATCTCTCTTTAAAGCACATTCCTGCAAAGGCGGAGAACAGATAGAAAGAGAAAAAGCGAGTGAGAAAGAAAGAGGAAAGAGAGTAGCAGACAGCTGGTAGGGCGGAATGGCAAAATAATCAAATGAAGAAAAGGTCAGGGCGCGGCGGCGAGGTGGAAGCGGGAAAAGACTGGAAAATTAAAGACACCAAGAGAGAAAGAGGGTGTAGTGGGTAAAAAAAAGGGAAGAAACGAGCCTTGACCCGACAGTGTAATCAATGGGGAATTCGCGCGGTTTTCTCGGAATGCCGTATATCCGAGGGAGGAATCCTCGCGGACCATCTCTCTCTCTCTCTCTCCCTTTGCCGTCTTTTTTTTCCCTTCCCTTTCTCTACCTCTGAGGGCCCGCTTTTTTCCTCTCGCTCACCTCTCCGCGCCCGCAACTCCTCCTTGCGTGACCCTAATTTGTTCGACCTAATAAGGAGAAACGGAAAGCGTCACTGTTGGCGCCCGGACTGGCAAACTCGTTACGTGCATCGGCGCCTCGAAGGAGAAGAGAGAGGGAGAGAGAAAGGAGAGGGCGCATTTCCGCGTGGCCGTTCAATCAGCGCGGATGTTTTCATTTACGGAGTGATTCGCGTTGCGGGCGAGCGAAAAAAAATAGCAGCAAGAGGGGCTTTGGTCGAAATTGCTCGTTATTTTGTTCGTTAGTTCAGAGTCATTTGAGCTCTTCGGCGGCGCGGAATAAATAAAAAAAAAAGAAAAAAAAAACGGGGGGCAGGGAATTTTTTCGTGACGGGCGGGCCGACACGGTACTCTTTTTTTCTCTTTTTAATCATCAATTTACTCGCTGCAAAGCTGAGAGCGCACTTCATTGTCTTACCGTGAATTCAGCGGAGCTGCGAAACGCCAGTTCAAACGGGTGGAGATGCGAATTTTTCATTCAATCGTCGAACGAGGTATCGACCGAATACGAGTAAATTAAAGCATGCGCTGCGTGAAAGCAGGTCTGAATATAACTAAAGATTTTTATATTCTGTATTAGAAAAACTTGTATAATTATTTAGAGGCACTGGAATAAACTTCACCCGTGTAAATAACCTACAAATCTTGAAAGCTGTTAATCAAAGCGTTAAAGGACACTATGCAGTTAATAATCCATCAGGGCGACGCATTTTTCTTCTTCGGGTTATTCGAATGGATTATTCACTTTTACACTCGTCCGCGTGTTTTATCTCAGAACCGCTTTTTCCGTCCATTAGCGAAACTGTAAAAATTCGTAGAGGACTGAAATTCGTCAGTTGTGAAAATAAATAAAACTGGGTTACACTCTCTCGACCGTCTAAAAAAATGCCTCACATCCCATTTTTTTCCATAAAATTGAATCGCGCAACTTTTTGTTTTCGCGGAGCCCCCGAAATACTTTAATTTCGTTAGAAAACGGGCGAAAAAAAAGCGTTAAAGAAAAATGCATCGTACAACACAAGGGACTTTAACGCCGTAGTACAAAACTATTTAGAGGCGCTCTTTCTCTTTTTCAGCTCGCATGCATTTTGCCAGGCAGCCGCGCGACGCGAATAGTGATGTAAAAGAAATACGGAATGGCAAGCGGCAAAAAAACTTTTTCCCTCCGGCATTTTATAAAAGGTCACCGACGCCGTCGTCGCTTCTTGTTTGTCTGTCATCGGAGAGCATTTCTTGCCGCGCCGTACGCTGCATACTTTCGCCTCCTGCGACCGACCGCGCGCACCTTTTCGTCTCGCTGCCGCGGTAATTAATATTTTTGCGCTAAATTACGTCGATGTTAATTAATGGAAAAAACGGCGCGGGATCGGGGATGATTCGCCGCGTGCTTTGCGCTGCTTGATAATTATCTGGAGGCTTTTTTTAAGGCGAAATTTACACGACAGAGATGACTTTGAGGAAGGCCTGGGCTAATGTAATTAATGGCGAATGCCAAGAAAATTTCATTTATAAATAACAGTAGACTCTTTTTTTTATCCTCAGGGCGAAGGCCGGGGGAACTTAACGAAATAAAACAGAGGAGGAGCCTTTTATTTGCCCTTTTCTTTCTCTCGTTTTCTTTAATAATAATGAAGTAAACTATGGCCACCAAAACAGAACTGCAAATACATGAACTTTTTATTAACGTAAATTTATGAAATTTCGTAAAATTTATACTATTTCTATATTATGCTTTGAATTTATACACCCTGGAGCTTAAAAGAGAAAACAGAAATTTTTAATAAAACTCTCATATAATATGAAAGAGTGAGAAACTGTTTAATTAATTTTTTCTTAAATAGAATAATTTTTCACTCGGATGAATTTTTTTCGATTTCTGACTCACCTAACTTTTGTGATGAGGATAGCTTGCTTGATAAAGTAATAGTGTATTTTTTCGTAATAATACTCTTTCAAACGGCAAATGTCTTTTAAGTGCTTAACGGTACTTTAGTTTCCTTACATTTCAATCAGATCTACGTCATCGCTACAAGCTGCAGGAAATTCTTCGCGAATAATATATATCTTAAATCCTTCAACGGGTGGCATGAGAAAGTGCTCGCTTAGCATTATTCTTCCTCGAGCTTTTTTTTTCCTCGTCGCTCTTTCTTTCATTATTCTCCGCTCTCTTTCTATGCTAATCTCTTCGTATTCGCTATTGTTCCGCTAAAATCACAAGTGTCTTAAAAACCTACTACTAATGTTTCATTTTCCTTTCTTTTCTTTAATCCTGATAGTGCTCTACATGTAAAAAGCACTGTTTTTTTTTTTTTGCACTCCAGAAACAATGTATCTTGCATTAAAGTGAACTCGAGCGACGTTTATTTTTTTGTTTTCTTCGTAAAAAGAAGGAAAGAAAGCGCAAAATGACAATTATGCCCTCGCGTCATTTATTATTGATAATCTTTTTTAATGCGCGAATCTATTACGTAACTCATTATTATTCATCGCGTAATCTGAATCGTATGGCCGAATGTTCTTTAGTTCTCATTGTTAGAAATTTATGTTCATTGCAAATCGTGTATATTGAGAATTCAATGCATAAATCGTCTGCTAAAGTGAATAACGAGCCGCGTGTTTGCTTTGAAAATACATTCTTCATTCCATGCATAAAATATGTTACTATGAATTATAGAATCCTTCCAAATAGTTTGAAAACATTGCTTTGTTTCCTTATTTCATAGACCTTTTAAGTACTATTAGTAAAAAATATTATAAAAATCTAAAATGAAAGTTAAAAAAGAAACTGTTAAAAGGTATTTATGACAAATGATATTTCTTGACAATCCGGAACACACTAAAACATAAAGTGGAGAATGTCTAAATATACCAAAGAATAAATATTCATTATATTCCATTACCCAGTCCCACTGGCAGTCCGAGTTATTCAAAATGTCCTATTTATTTATTTTCTGATTAAGGGAAAACGATAATTCCGGCTGCTATTAGGCTGAATGTAATTGTGAGAACATTAGTAGAACATAAAGTATTTTTAAAACATTTATATAGCATCAAAGTAATGAAAACAAATAAACTGAAATGAAAATTGACTGAAAATTAATTTTGTTTGCGAGTTATTTATAACTTTCATACAGTCGAAAATTACATTTTAATAATTAATTATTTTAGTTATCCACGAATATAAATACTACATAAGAAAACTACTGTACACGTACTTCGCGCTCTCTTAAAAATGTTATTCATTGACGCATAGAAGCGGATGCGTCTGATAACGCAAGTCCGTTTTCTTTCCGAACTCTCCGAACAACTCGATTCAATCTTAAAAAAAAATCTCAGAATTGTCCAAATAATTTTCACGTGTACGCTTGAATAAATTACTCGAAGCCCCGAAATATTTGTTAAACTTTTTCAGCGCGCGAGCATTCGTGGTCGCGCAAAAAAAAAAAAGCAACGCGCACCCGAGTGAGAGAGGGAGATGAAGGAGGCATGGCTGCTGCATAACCGCTATTAGTTATACGGAAAGCTGCGAGGTGGCCGAGTATTTTTCACCATCCCGAAAAGTTTGACCAACGAGGAGCCATTCGTTAGGGTGTAGCCGAGGCCGCAGCACCAAGGGAAAATGCGAAAGGGGAGACGAGCCGCAGCGGGCATACAGGCCGAAATTCTCGCGCGCGCCGGCTTAACGTCCGGGCCTCGTTATTTCACCCCAACTGGAGCATTCGTACTTTTCACCGGCGAAAATTATTGCCGCCCATCAAAACGCATTAATCAATTTTTAACGCGGCAAAAAAACGGAAATTTTTAAAGCAGAAAAAAAGAAACACTCGCCGATAAATTTACAATTTTATATTATAAAGAACATTATGCGGCGCGCAAATCAATCGATAGCTGCGTAAATAGCTGCGCAAATTAGGCAAACAAACGACCTGCGAGATCCGAGGAAGAAACAATCAGTACCCGTCGTGGCGGTTAAATCGCTGGGCGCCCCAAAATAAAGTCGGCGACTAACGAGCGCGGGCGTCTTGCGGCATCCGACTGTTATCACTGACGCGCGCTCGAGTGCCCCACTGAAATCCCGCCTCTCGTCGCGAGCCTTGGGTTATTCTTCGTCGGCTTCGTCTCCTCCCCCCCGCGCTCGGGGCAGTGTCTCATCTCCCCTTCCTCGAGCGCGCGCTCCATCCCGTCCGCGTATTTGTACTCGGCAAACGCATTTTTTCCCCCTCGTGCCCTCGGCGGGCGAGAGCGCGATAATGTTTGTCGCAAGATGAATTTGTCCGCCCTCCTTCCCCCTCTCTCTCCCCCCTTTTTTTTCTTTGCGCAGAGCCAACGTACTCGAGCGAGTTACGTTTTCATTTATTCTACTTTAACTCCGGTGCCGGAGATAAATAGCGTTACTAAATTGTACGAATGAAGAGCGAGGAACGCGAATTTTTTTTTCCCCCCATCAGAACAACTCGAGAAATCTGATTTTCAAAATGATATTTCTTTTGAAATATCCGGATCGGTTTGATTGAGTGAAGAGTGCACGGATTTGTTTGAACTGCGTCTCTACGTGGGGAAGTATGAGGGATATTGATTCGCCGCTCTTCTCTCGCTCGGAGTGTAAAAATTACTTTAATGAATGATTGAGTTGAACGAAGTACCGGGGCTATTTAACGCGATAATAGCGATTGCTTTAACACCGTTGCAATCAAATTACATAATGATGTTATTGCTAAAAATCAAGATAAATGCGGATAACTTAAATCACGTTTATTGTAGAAATTAAGAATGATCGGCAAAAAGTAGGTGTATATTTTTGTTTTTAGTAGCTAGGAGCTCACCTGTACTTTTTAAAATCGAGATGAACAAACACATTTCTTTTTCAAGAGAAAAATACGTCAACGCATATATCGTATCGCGAACCATCGCGAATTCATTCTTCCTTTTTCGAAGATGTTATCTCTCTGAAACTAAACGAATCTGACTGAAAAGTGTAATTTATCGAGATCATATATCCCAATGGATTTCTAGCTTTTAATCTAAAATAATTCACTTTTATAAACCAGAATTTTACGGCACTTATTTTTCTAATCAATGTGACATTTGATAACAATTTTTTTAACATTTATATATACGCGAACTTCAAAGCTACTAATATGTAGATAAGTTTTGAAGTAAAATAAATGACTATTCACTTTGTTATTACTTCGATTTACAATAGTGCACGAAAAAAAGACACTAAGGCGCAGATTTTCACAGATTTTATGATTTATACGATGTATGTGAACAATACGACGGCAAATCGCAGAATGAACAAAAAGTTCAATTTTCCTTTCTTTTCAGAGGTTCATTTTTCGTATAAATAACTCATGGCGTCTGCGGGAGTACCGTTGTCTCTCATATTTTCATCATTTATCGGTAGCTTTTGCTACCGGTGATAGAAAGAAAGCAGACCCAGACAATTACCACCCTCTCAGCTCGTCGTGCACACATGCCTACGCATCTACCGCAATTCCGAGTGCATTGAGACAGTAATATTTTTTCTTATTCTTTCTCTTTATTCCTTCTATTATTTAAATATCTATCTCTTTTTCCCCGAAAGGAAGTAATGATTCACAGTTTAATTAGAATTTTTAGGAATTCACTCTTTTGAGTAAAACTGCACTTGTTTAATCTTTAGAGGAATAGTTTTCTTCCGAATTAATTTTGGTATTATTAGAGCCTTCAAAATTAAAAGATATATAAAATACGAGAAATCGAATTAATATTGTAATAGTAACAAATAAATTCATTGACCTCTTCCTACTTCTACCGAGGATCGTTTGTACAAACACGCAGTCGTCGCTACAAATATCTCAAGTACCATTACAAAGACCCTTACTAAAATAAATGTCTCGCCGGAATCTCTCGCCTATAAATATACCAAAGAATAAATAAATAAAAAATATTCAGTATGACTCCATTACACTGATTTTTAGTCTCACTAGCAGTCCGAGTTATTAAAAGTGTCTCCATTGCGATTTTATTTTTAAAGATAATTAAATTATTTTTGGAAAAACTATAAAATAATCGTGGTCATAAAGTATTTTTCAAGCGTTTATATTACATCACGGTAATAAAAACAAATAAGTTAAAATAAAAATTGACTGAGTTAATATATTTAAAAATTTAATTTTGTTTTACGAGTTATTTATCACTTGCATACAGTCGAAAATTACATTTCGCTAATGATTAATTTTTCATGTTTACTAGCTCTTATAAAATTCCCGCCAACTAACACGAGTTTCCCATTAATTAAACACCGTGCATAAAATAATCAGTGTGCACGTCTTTCATGCTCTCTTAAAAATGTCCTCGTAGTCTGCGGCGGGAAACCAAAATCCAATACGCCCGACAACGTCGCGCGGTGCTTCGTCTCGATTTCGCGAAATTGGCGCTCGGCAGCCACGGGAAGACCTCCTCGAATTTCATAATTAATACGAGCGAACGAGTTCCGCGCCGCTCGAGGTCAATTAGACCTCGAGGGGAGTTGCGCGCGCGCGCGCGGGTACGCACAGGGCATATGCCTTTCGAGGCTGGAGCGTTAATTACGGAGCCCAGGGCCAAGTGTTGATTTTGCGCCGCGATCCCGGGAGGCCGCGGCTGATGACGAATGTTCGATCGCGACGCGGGCCCTCGCCGCCGCGGAAATATAAAACGGCTTATGGTTAAAGTCGCGCTTATCGTCGCGTCGTTATCGCTTCGCTCCCCCCGGGGGGAGGGGGGGGACGAAAGTGTTCGCCTATGATAATCCGCTCGGAGGCTACAGCCGCGCCAAACCGAAAGTGAGATAGGTCGGGCGCTCGCTGCGCCGCGGGAATTTGCCGCGTGTACTCGGGCGCCGTGCGTGCGCGGAAAATTAATCAAAGGCACCGCCGTTTGCCTGCGCGTGTGCCTGCGAAGGATAGCGAATTATTATTACAGTAAGATGAGATTGTTATTCATTTATGTGGCTTCTCGGTATAATAGGGCTCCTTGTTTTTGCGATTGCGAGATATGCGAATGTTTAATTTTCGAGTGTTTTAGTCGTTTTTCACGGAGCAAATCAGAAACATATTCATTCGTATTGATCTTTTAAAACATATGCATGAGGTATAATATGTTCGTATGCCAGGTAGTTATTCTTTTTTGCATCCCAGCTAATAGTAAGTGAAAAATCACTAAAAAAATTAGGGTTATTTATATTTTCCCAACAAAATTGTTTTATGCTCTTTTGGATGGAAGCCAAGATCTAGTATGTTTCCCTGATAATTTCATAAGATCCCTGCTTCTCGCATTTGCCCAGATCCTGCTAGGTGCAGTCGGTGGGGAAGGAAAATCCATAGAGGAAAAGCCTACGCCTAGAGAACTGACCGAGAACTAAGAACCTAGCATTATTCCTGAAAAATACCTTCCCGTCCTAAGACGCCGTTGAAAAAGTGTCCTCGTCGTTGCTTCCCAACGATGAACCTTCCACTTTTATACTACGATGAACGCTGCTTAAATTCATTCACGTAATCCAGGGTCCCTCCGATTACCCGATCAGCATTGAAAAATCCTAATAAATTCTAAATGAATTCTTAATGAATGCTTTTTTCTAGTAAGTTTTCTAATAGAATTCTTAATGATAGCTTTAAGTTA
>JAXIUT010012890.1:0-22810 GCA_035586675.1 Eurytoma californica
GATCAGTTGCTCAGTTGAACGAATAATATAATTTTTTTGCCATTTAATCATCGTCTTCCATACTATTATTATGAAAACGTCCTCTGTAAGTACATCAATTTCATCCACTAGATGGCGGTACCGGTCATGCACGGAGCGAATACACGACGAGGACGCGAGTAGGCGATCGTTGAGTCAACTCGCGTATGTAGCTGCGCTCCGACGGTTCTCGTCGTCGTCCAGTGTCACCGTCGCTCGCCTCCCCCCGAGATAAACAGCAGGCAGGAGGCAGCCAGTAGACCACCTCGAGCCTCTTATCAGGACGCGACGATGGAGCCGACGACGCAGGAGCAGGAGCCGCAGCAGCAGCAGCAGCAGCCCCAGCCAGGGGTCTGGCGCGAGGAGCCCGCCGGATCGGAGCAGAACCCCGAGGCCGAGAAGCGCAGACACCACATCATCGGCAAGGTCGGCACCAACTTCCCCAAGTACAACATGGACGCCAAGGCGAACACGCTCAGCGACCTGCTCAGCAGGTTCAAGTCCCCGGCGGGCGACCACCACGGCGACTGCTGCGAGGTAAGTTCACTTTCCTTTCTCTCGCTATTATCGTACTACCTATATCTCTCTCTCTCTTTCTCTCTTTCGCCTTCTGCTCCCTTTGTTTGATACATCCTGGTGGGCCCTTCGGTGCGGGGATGCTTTGTTCGCGTACAGCGACGCGGCCATCGATTTTCTCGCGGCTCCTCCGCCGAGGGGGGGCATTTAATCATCGGGCCTTTTAAAAAGCTGCATCGTGACCTCGTGGCACTCCCACGGAGATTGCGCCTCGCCACGAGCGAGTGAAAGCGCGACGCACAACCAGTTCAGCTGCTCGCGCCGAGATACTTATACCTACGTGCGCGAGGCATTCGGATTCTGTGTGCTCCGCGATACTTTTTTCTTTCTCGTTTCGAGCGTCGAGTAG
This sequence comes from Eurytoma californica, assembly GCA_035586675.1. Lineage (NCBI taxonomy): Eukaryota > Metazoa > Arthropoda > Insecta > Hymenoptera > Eurytomidae > Eurytoma > Eurytoma californica. Next base: position 944 of record JAXIUT010012890.1, read on the forward strand.
TACTGCGAGTTAATTGATGTTGTGGTATTGTACTTCAAATTTTTGGTGTATGTTAGTAGCGATAACGATAACGGTAATGGTGCAAGACAAAGAGATCTGTGGCTTTTTTTTCTTTTGGAGTACATAGTTAAGAATTGCTTTTTCGCTTATTAGTTATTATCATTTATGTATCAAAGTTATTTTATATTTATTACAGTTTCGCGTACTTAAAAAAACTGTAAGTAAGAAAGTTACAACCAATTTTCAGTATAACACAGATAATTTTCTCTCTTTTTTTTGTTCATTTCAAGACTCATCGAATCATTTATTATTTAACGTTTAATAACTTCATCACACATTTCAGAGTTCCAAATCAGTTATTATAAATATACATTAACTGATGATTATAATATAAATGGTATCAATCTATCATTTTTTAGAATTTATCAGTTTGAATTTAAAATGCATAACTAAGGATTTTTTTAATTTTTTTTTTTATTAAAACATTTTAACATGTTTTTTTGATAACCAAATAACCAAATGTGAATGTCCCATTTATGTGAAATATAATAATCTTGTAATAATATCAGTTACTCATTTAATGTTTCTTTTTTATTTAGGGTCATATTAAAGACAGATTCCATTTTGATCGTTCCATTCCCATGAAGAGGAGGATACCAAGTAGAATTTTGAAAAACAAAAGCAGTCTTTATGAGATCCTCAGAAATAAAAAGGCCATCAAAGATTTGGTATCGCAAATGAATTCACCTTGTTTCAGAATCCAATCAGACCCAAATAATTTTGACCTTAATCGTGGTGTCCTTACATTCAGTTCTTTTGACAAGACTCCAAGAGAGCCTTTACCGCAAATAGACATTAGTGAAGAGAACTCTCAAGAAAGCAGACCTGATGTGACAGGAAAGTTTGAAAATTGCAGTATTGATAGTGATTCGCATAGAATTAGTGACATTATGGATATGGAGCAGCAGTAACGCTCCTTGTGCAAATCTAATAACACAAACAATGTCGTTAAACAATGGTGCAAGCGCTGATCCCACGGGCTCACACAACAATGTTGGAAGGTTTAGAACGTAAGTCTAGTTTTATAAGGTCATCAGACATTCAAGACTAAGAATTTCTATGCAATATTGTGAAATCATATTAAGGATTCATGTCAATGTACATTCATTTTTTGTTTTTTGTAAATTACATTTATAGCTTCTTTGTAATTTACAGCATTTTCTATTTACCACTTCTGTAATATTATTTTACATGAATAAACGCTATTATTAATTAGTTTATCATTCTTTAAAATGAATCACCTTAAACTTTTTATGTATTTCTAATATTAAATACAATAGAATTTAATAGTTACATAAAAATATAAAAAGTTGATTTTAGAAAATTGAAAGTTGTTTTTAAAATGTCGATTGTGTAACAAAAATTTTACTGTAATCTATAAAATACAACTAAATTGTTTTTATTAAAGAATAACATAAACAGAATATTGTCAGTCTAAAAATAACTAGAACAAGAAAAAAATACTTCATAGTAGTTTGTAAAATAAAAATCAAGTCAAATTATACATTGTACATACACTAGTATAAAATTCAGTACAAACTCTCACGATTCACATTGTACTCTCATTCGGCGATTATTGCAATGCACACATTTCATCATCGTATGAATAAAAAACTATCAAAATTCAGACGTATGCGTGAGTAATCGGAGCCTCGCCATTGTAGGTACAGCACGAACGTGATAAGCCGGGATCTGAACGCGAGCCTCGAGAGCTTCGTCGCGGAGCTGTCGAGGCTGCAGAGAAACCTGTACAGCCGCGACACTGCCAAGGGCAAGTTCAGGCGGCGATACTACGCGGGCTTCAAGGAGGCCGAGCGCAGGCTGCCGCTGAAAAAGCTCAAGCTCGTTGTTGTCGCGTCCGACATCGACGTAAACAGAGGCGACGGTAATTCGAAGGAAAAAGCAGCTAAACGTGCAGATGTCAGCGGAAACAGCCTGAATTCGCTCAGATAGACAATTTCTTGGATTCTGATCTTTAATTTCGGGTGCTCATGTTTGGAGAGCGATTTGTTGGTACAATTAGTTCTCTTGTCGCAACAAACTATTTCTTTTGCGGAAATTACAAGAAATCGTTTTTATTATAACTTTTAACTTCTTTCGTATAAATTTTATTTTTCGTAAAATGAAGCTAAAATTGTTAAAAACAAGTTTAAAATATAATTGTTAAAACGCAGGAACTTTTCTTAAATACACGTTTTAATATTTTTTTCCTGATCTTATCATTTTAATTTTTATTCAAATGATTTTAAAATAGGTGAAAAACTTTCTTTTTGTGTACCTTTTGACATAGTACACTTATATAAAAAAAGAAATTTATTTTCTAATCGAAACCTAGCCTTAACTGCAACGTGTAACATCTACATACGGGCAATAAGATTCGTCAAATTCAAGAAATATCAAAAATCGTTTTCTTAAAATACAGTACTTGCCGTTACAAACTTGTTTATCTCGAAATTATTTTCTTAATGCTCCGATCTTTATAATACGTAATATTTCCTTAAAATAAAAATAAAAATTCGACTAAAAAATTTTATTGCTCTCACGAACTGATATTGTAGACAAAATTACTGCATGTAGTTTATTGAAAAATTTACTACAGCTATAGTAAAATTTGTTAGATTTAGAATAAACTTTGATGAAAGAAACTTGTATACACTGACGAAAATAATAATTAATCCAACTAAATAATTTCTTTGAAATAACTAAATATTGTTTTGAAAGTACGAAATAATTTAATTGCATAAAAATGTTTATTTCATTCAAAGAAATATTTAATTGATTCAAAAAAATTATTTAGTTGTAACATGTTCAAGAATTATTTAGTTAAACATGTTTTTCAGTGTAGTTATAAATTTTGCAAGAAACTATATTTTTCAATAACGTTAGTCTGCGCGAGTACATGAAAATTGACTATTGCAATTTTTAATGGAAAATTTGTCCGTTCGGAAATTTCAAAACACTTAAGTCTATCTGGCTGCCAATCCGCCGATTGTGCATATACTCAACAATTGAGGCAGGCCGATAAAAATAGCCGATCGCCACGTGACGATCGGTAACGGCGGCGCCGCTCGTTTAGGCTGTTTCCCGCGGTGATTCACGCGCGCCGCAAGTCGGGGCTCAATTTTCAATGTCTCGTTGCAGGTGAGCTGGGGGAGCTGGTGCAGCGATTCGCGGATTCCTGCCGGAGGCACGAGACGCCCGTCATTTTCGGCCTCACGCGGCGAAAGATGGGCTACCTGACGCACGGCAAGGGCTTCGTCAGCTGCATCGCCGTCGCGAATTATGAAGCTCTCGAAGTACTATACACTTAAATCCGCATAAGCATTGTCTTTCATTCGTTATGCATCGTTTTTTAATGCTTGAATTATTGTTTCTTCTCCGCCGAGACTTAACGAAGTTTTAATTAGTTTGAATAATTTATTCCTTTTTTTTGCATGCACTCCCTAGCGGAAAAAATGTTCGAAATCCAACATAAAGATACGATATCTTACAGAACCTTACATTTAATTACTTAACAGATTTTTACATTTTATTATTTTTTTTACTTTTTGTTACCTTTCCTTGCATTTTATTACCATTTCTTACATTTAAGAAATTTTTGGATTTTTGATGAATTGTAAAAAAAAGTAAGAATATGTAACAAAAAGTAATATCATATAAAAAACTGTAAGATTCTGCGCAATCTCTACATTTATTTATATTTTGTTACAGAATCTTACAGTTTTTTATATAATATTACTTTTTATTACATTTTCTTACTTTTTTTTACAAATCAACAAAGATCTAAAAATTTCTTAAATGTAAGAAATCGTAATTAATTGCAAGAAAAGACAAAAAAAAGTAGAAAAAAGGAAAAAAAACGTAAAAGGTAAGAAAATGTAATAAAGTGTTAAACTGCGTAAGAACTAGTAAAAGTTAGTAAGATATCCTATCTTTGTGTTGGATTTCGAACATTTTTTCCACTAGGGCAGGTAATATTTCAATCTTTTTTTGCATTTAAAAATTGATAATATTTGAAGATATTTACGACAACCTTTAAATGTGTTATTTCAAGATTTAAAATCATTGTTATGTTCATTGAATCATTGCTTACGTTAAAAGACGTTAAATGTATTATAGTTATTTCTTTTTTGTAGGAAAAACTGGAAGATGCGCTTAAACATGCGGTCGAAGCTAGAAACGCAGTCAAGGTGCAGAAGGAAGAACCGGATAAGATAATAGATATTACCAAAATTTTAACAGACGATCTTTTAGTCTCTGAAAGAGTTAAAGTTTTATTAAAAGCATTAGTTTATTATCAATAACGGAATTTATTTTATATTTTATACCTATATAAATTACTTATAGTTAAATAAATCATGTAGATATAAATTTCTTGTGCTACACCAATGAAAATATATAGTAGACCAACCACAAAGTTTATTAATTAAAATGAGGATATACATATTATCAATGTGCATTTAGTATAGCTTTTTATATTTCTATATTTTTTAATTATGAATTAGACTAGTTTGTAAAATGTATATATTAGTACAAATAAAAAAATAAATTCGTATCTTATATATTATATCTACGAGCATTATTTAAGACTACCTTAATTATTCACCAATTTATAAAATTGATGTCTTCGTTCATCCTAATAATTCAGTAATATCAGAATAAAAGTTTATAATAATGTTAATATGTAATAAAAATCGTAATTATTTGTAATAACATCCATCGGTAAAGAGAATACCTTCGTGAACATCAGCAGAACACATATATAGCTAATATGTGATTAGCTATTACTTTGAATGAGTGTATTATAAAGAGCTTAAAATTGTCATTATTATAACAATGTTTAGTTAAAAATTATTAATCGTCATTATATCAATTAACATGAACTCTTTAAATCAATTACGAATGATTTATAGTAACGATATTTAACTTTAAATGTATTTACGTTTGTGGCTCGAAGAACAATAATTTAAAAAATATTTCCAAACCAAACAATAGAATCTGATATAATCGCCTTTCCTACAAAAGCTCCCGTATAAAAAAAGTATGCACAAGTTTTGCGCACAAATAGAATTTATGCGAAAACCGTGCACGAATGTATGCACAATTTTTAAATTATCCACAAATTTATGCACAAAACTTTTTCCTACGGGTTATTCTGAGTTTAAGTTCATGGAAAAACTAAAAAAAAATCAGTAAGAAGCAAACCAGAATGTTTTTGATTCCTCTAAGCTATTTGAATTTTGTTTAAAAGCAGCGCGATGCAGAAATCGAAATCAGATTTCCGCGGCGACTGTACTTACGCGTGTACAAAAGCTGCGTCGCGGCCCTGGAGTCCGCGCACAAAAGGGATGTGGAAAAAAATCGGTACTGAAATCTCGTCGACCTTGATTTGAGAAAGCCAACGAGACGATCAATCAGTGCACCGCCGCCAACTTCCTCGAGTCGCTTTTATTTATCAATTTAATCTTCGGAGCCGTTGTGTGTAACTACGTGCGTATACACCGCAGCAGATAAGAATATTTAGGCGCTCCTTTTCTTCCTTCGCTTTTTTCTAATCGAAAACGATTAAGCGACCCTCACCAGTGGGTCTGTCAAAAAGTCAATGAAAAGTTGAATACTGGGTACTTTTTTTTGTGTAACGAATTAGATGATGGAGAATAATGACTGAATTTTTTTTCTGGAATTCGGGGTTCACTATACGTACAATAGGCAATTGTGTTCGTTCTTGCGCAATGTTTAATTCATTGAGCAGGGTTTAAAGTAAATGGAATAAACAGGGATACCGGAAAATTAATCTAATTCTTGTCAATGTATTCAATAGTATAAATTGATTATCGAGATTATTTTTTAATTATTTAATTAAAAATTTAAGGGACAAAAGTCCTTAATACAGAATTTAATAAATTTTAAATTATAATTAATTTAATATTTAATATAAATGTAATTAAATGCATTTATAGTAGCTTAAAATAATGATAATTTTTCGTTCACCCTTCAAAAAAGGCAAAAAAATCAAAATAATTTTACATAAATATTTTATCAATTAATAATTAAAAGTTTGTTTAGACTCAATCGAATATTTTCAACTTGTTTCGATACAACGATAAAACAATCACGCCAATTTACAGCAATCAAACTATTGCACAAATCGACGTATGTACGTACATACAGAACATTATTAAAACACGCCAATAAAACAAACATACCAAGATAACCAACACGAACATACAAGTATAAAAAAAAAAACTCCCAGTAGTAATCGTCGAATTCTTTTCGATAATGCACCAAACCAACACAACCAAACGGCACACCCGCACGACGAACGAGTCAAGCATATATAGGAACCGTCGCATCCGACTCCCTTTATCAGCGAAGGGCCGGGCGTCATACATACTTTCCGTCGGGATTGTACCGCGCGTGTTTTTGGGCGCAGCGTGTAAAGTGTAACGCGGCGCGCGAGCGAGAAAGAGAGAGGCTCGCTGGAGCCGAGGCTGCGAGAGATGGAGCGGCCCGCGCGCACGTATAATACACCGGCGCGCACACAGTCGTAGAGGGGCTGCAGGAGCGAGGCCGCTGACTGGCAGCGACGCCGAGTCAGTCAGTCGGCTCGGCACCGGCGGCCTCGACGCACGCGCGCCGCAGAACCGCGAGTTGCGCGCTTTCCCGTTTTCTCCAAGTGCCAGTATAACGCATAGGCGTACGCGCGGTAACCAATACCTTAGGTATTTACTAAATACCTGATACCTTAGGTATTCGAATTTAGGTACCGACATACCTGCTCCACGTTCGCTCACGGCTGCGGGGATCTGGAAGCTGGATTTCCGATTAAAGGTATGCTGGTGCGCACGTGTCGTTAAATTTATAACCAGCGCGTGTGCGTGTGTCTTATGTTTTTGTGCGGTCGAAACTTCGAGCTCCGAAATATTCCGACCGAGAGTCCATTGTTTACCCCGGGAAGTGTGCGACGTACGTAGCTTCCTTCGCCGCCGAGGAAACCATTCACATCCTTTCTTTCGAACTGTGAAACTCACTGGGGCCGGTCAAGTGTCGGCAGGTGTATACATACACTGTCGAAAAATAAATGCCTACCTCTTGGAGTTCACCTCTCGAACTGTACGCTCTTTCCCTTCCCTCTCAAAACGATTATGTTACGGTGCACAGCGCGCATCGATGTATGGGTGTATCGGGTTCGTATAGTGCGCGCGCGCGTCTGTGTAGGCGTGAAGGACGAGCGAAAGTTTCGGTTTTTCTCCGGAGATCGGATGGTGCAGTGTAGAGGCTCGGGATGGAGGTGAGCGGGATGAATCACATCACGCCCGAGCCCACGTCGAAGTCTCTGCCTCAGAGCGCAGAGGTGGGCCACGTGCACCGGTCGCCGGCCTCCCTTTTGCACCTTTTAGCGTATTTTCAGGTCGGAATTCCTTAGCGAGATGATTTTTATTGCTTTCCGCTCAAAATTTACTTGAGTTTAATGATCCGAGATTGGTTTTTACATACTCCTGTTAAAAAAACGTGATGCGCTAATGTATTTTATATAATCAATTTTTATGTATCCTCACATAGATATGTATTTAATGACTTTTATTTCGTGATGACGATCATAAAAAATAATTCCACATTGAAAAATGACGTTTCTTAGATCAACATGTGATTCATTACCGGAAGTATGTGAATGAGTAAATAAAGAAATGGATATTCTCTTGAAAAGTAGGCTAAAAGTAGGCTATTCTAAGTAGTTTTTAAGCGTTAAACAAAATTCTGATTGACACCTACACTTAAAGACGATAAACTTTTATTACACTCGTTCTATTTTCATAACAAGCTACCTTAAAATCACTTTGAATGCGCACCAGCAGCATTTTTCAACAAAAGAGGAAAAAAAGCGCTGAAATCGGAAAATTAAAAAAGAATAAAGTATATAGTGCTCATTAATTTCGTAGACGCAGTCATTAAATAAAATATCAGTCGTCCCAGAGCAAACGCAAGCCCGATAAAACGACTCCGTGCACCCGTGATAAAAAGACCGGCTAAATTTAGCCCCGCGACAATTGAGCGTATAAACACGCTCCCGTCAATTTTCATACTTGGGAAAAGTCCGCGAGGCCGCTTCCGCGACAATAGGGAGCGACGCGATGTCGTTGATCCCGGCGCGCACCGCCGGCCGATTAGCATGCGGTGACAACACCGCCGCGACGATAACGACGGCCGTCGCTCATTAAAGCTCGTCGCTGCCTTCCCTCTTCTCTCGCCCGCCTGCGCGCGCTGGCGAAACGCGCGGCAGGTGTTGGGCAATCGGCGCGGAATCGGTTGCATTTCTTTGCGCTCTCGTTGCGATGTGGGGAGAGGAACATGAAAAAAATGATGTTACCAGTGTAATACACGTGTTTCGTTAGAATTGTGTGTCCGTTGCTGTTGCAGAACGGAATAAAAAGTTTTAAAAGATCGTGCTTTTTTAAAATGAAGCTGGTAATAATTTGTTGGATGTAATTAATTGGGTTATGATTACTAAATGAGCATTCGTTTATTCTCGGGTTCTCTATAAATTATGAATAAGTGAAATTTATCTTTGTATATTTATTTTATGTTAAAAGTTGATTTATCGAATGAGTAACTGACAAAGTAGAATAAGTGGATACTGACATAAAATTCGTGAATATATTATTATGATATTTATAGATAGTATTTTAAACATTTTTAATAATAATTGTACACTGAAATGTTTGAGTCATTTTTACAAAAAGTTTAGTAAACTTTATTAGATCTGGTCACAGACTAACGTTTAGAGTGCTTTTGATATTCTGTAACTAATTATTAAATTATTAGGCATGGAATATTACTTAACAGGTTGAGTACTAAAAAATTTCCCAAAATAGCCTTTCTGTACGACATCATTATAATTTAGTACGCAATTTTTTCTTTCATATTTTTTTTATATTCGCTAAAAAGAATATTTTGGATGGTACATATATGCATATATACCGTATAGCACTTAACCAGTTAATAATCTGCATAAAACGACTAAACAGTGTATGGTAAAAATTTCACAAACTTACAATCTGTGACCAAAGTATTCTACAGTCTGTAATACTTACTGAACTTTGTGTAAAAATTACTACATTCACGTTTCTCGCAGTGAATATGTTTGAATATATGATTATCGACAAGAAAAGAATTTTTCACACTCTTAAATTATAAAATCAAACTTTCTTATAATTTGACATTACATATAGGTGTTACAATCAAACAGACATAATAGATGTTACAATCAAATTGCAATCTATAAATCGTAATGCGATTACTATAACTTCACACAATATTCTATTGTTGAAATACCTACATCACATAACAAAAATTTGACACATAATTTTATTCATCACAAATTTTTAATTGCTACTTGCCAAATGTGCAATCATCCATTCTCATCATGATCTGCCGAAATAAAAATGAAACTGACGAGGTAGACGCTCACTTTTATCGGACTACCTTGTAAAAGCGATACTCACGGCCGATACTGCAACAGAGTCGAAGCGGGGAGGCGACGGACTTTGCGAAAGCTCGCGCGGGTGCACCTCTCGTTGTGTCCATTTCCGTCCGGCACGCGCGCCGAAGGAAAAAAAGGCGCCGTATCGCGCGCCGCACGATAAAACTGTCGGGGCGTGTCGCAATGTGTCGCCCATGTAAATAAGACATTCGCCGGGTACACGGCGGTCGTGACGCACGCCCGCAGGAGCGAGAAAAAAAGCCGCGAAATTTCCGCGCGGGGGTTGCGATCGAAAATCGTGCACCGCCGATCGGCGAGTAGACACCGAGCGCGGCTTTATTTTATCGGCATGGAAACGAAGTTGATTTGTTGTTTTTCCTCGTGTGCACTTTTCGGGAATTTTACAATCGATTTTGTTACCGATAGCTTTAATCGATCGGGAAGGTAATTAGTTTGAATTGATCGGTATGAAATGATTTTGTAGTATTTAGAGGGATGTAGGGGATAAAGCGTATTATGATTGAAATGTTTAGTTTTGTTGTGAAATTGGTATTTTAAAATATATAAAAATTCGTCAAGATCAACGTGATCGATACAAAATTCGAGGTCGTAAATTAATCGCAAGCGAGGAGAGCTGATTTACGAGTGGACTTTTAGCAATCGCGTCACTTTTATTAGCTGATCGGTATATACTTTCCGAAAGTAAAGGTAAATGTTCGAAATTCTTCGAACAAGATAATGCAGTTTGTTTATGATTCAAAGCAACGCGCAAGTTTAAGATAAAATATTTTTATATACAAGACTAAAATGTCATTTTTTATTAAACCAGTAATTACAAAGTAATCCTAATATACACTAACAATTGCAAGTAATTTTTTGACATTTTTCTTATAGAAAAATACAATACTGTCATTTACTTCTATCTATTGTTGCTATCCATGACTTTAGTCTTTTCTTTATGGTATCTCTGCTATGTGTAAGGTTTTTTAATTCATTTGGTAATTAATTAAAAGTTCTTAATGCAATTACATAGCTGTTTTTGTTGCTTATTGTTTTAGTTATTTTGGGTATTTGTATTATTTTTCTTCGAGTGTTTGTTGTATGTGTCATATATTTATCTCTTAAAAGATAATTTTGTTCATATCACCTGCTCAATTCGAAACTCATCAGAACTTCTCTACATTTTTTAATTTTAAAACTAAAAAAAAAAATTAATGATCAGCATTACAAACAAAAACGAGAAGATTAGTAATTATCTGTACCGTCCTTGACGTAATGAACCCATACATCACCCAAATAGAAATCAGGAAGCAGCAGACGGCCTGGGAACTCGCGACTTATATATCTTCGAAAGCCAAGGTCACGTCTTTTCTATACGGTTCAACCTTGTCAAGTGGCGAGAACTGCGAGGTCGCAAAAATTTTGCTCGGTGGGAATTTTTTCATTAACATTTTTCGTTGTTGCATCCGCGACGCCGCTAAAAAAAAGAACAACGCGACGATTCGGACGATTTCCGAGCGAGCGAATGAGAGTCCAGACGCGAAAATTGCATCTGCACGGATGTTAAGATGTGGTTAAGCAAATTGCCCGGTGTTGAAGATGTTTGAAGAAATTTGAATTTTAATGACTGCGGCTAACTGTAGCCTTCATGATTCTTTGGAATTTTTCCATGACATTTTTTTAACGGTTAAATTTGTTTTATAATTTCTTGTAAAATTACATTGTTAAAATACTCAACTGTCTGTTTATAATCGGTACTTTCGGTATAGACCGTAATTCTACTATCATTTCGTAAAATTCCACTTTAAACCGAAGATAGTTATAAAACAAATAGATTAAAACCTAAAGTTGTAGAACCGTTACGTCAGGTCGCGATTTTTCATAATAATTAATGCCACACGTTCGCCGTAATAATTGAAATTGCGCAACGGGCCATTCGCAAAATGGACTAAATCGCTTAAAATCTTATCTCGGCCGGGCATCGGGCCCCGGGTTTTCGCGCCTCTAATCGAAAAGCGCCGAAAAAAGGGCAACGAGCGCCGGCCAATTAAAAAGCCGCTCGCAGCGAGTTGCGCAATTATTATTTCGTCACGTCGCGTGTAAGAGCTGCACGTGCAGCGCTGCGAATATTGCGAATCGCCGGTCGAGCGAAGAGGTCAACTCGACTTCGGCCAGGAATGCGCCGGGATAAGTCGCCGCGCATTTCCCACCGCGGGCTCCCAGTTTATTAACGCCGTAATGAGATAGAGAAAATCGGGGCTGGACTTTTCAATGATTCTAGCCCGCGATAATCGCACCTATTATGTGTGTAAAGCCTGACATTTCGAGAGATATACCATTCCGGGAATCGCGTATGTAAAGTCCGACGTTTCTATGTGCTTGAAAGGACAGAGGGATTCTTGTTTATTTATTTATTTTCACTTCGAAGTTATATGTTCCTTTTGCGCTTCAAGTAATGGAACAGATAAACTAATGTGAGAAAACTCAAGAGTTTTAGAAAAGATTTTTGTAAAATAGAATAATTTATTGTTTCTTGAAAATTGCCTTATTTACAAAGATTAATTTACAAGTTTGTAACACTTTGTATAAATAATAACCTATTGAAAAAGTCGCAAGAATTCACAGCCATTTCAAATCTAATATGTATTTAAGAGATATAGTAATCTTCAAACTAATTAATACTAAAAAATAAATTAAAATTTATAAAAGTAATTTCACAGCTGTCAAAAGAAAGAAGTGAAAGATTATAAACAAAACTGTTCACATTGAATTGATAAAATCAATACAATAAGATGTCAAAATTTTAGATTTTGTAAAAAAGAAACATGGTTCAAACATTTTTTTGTTTAATTTAACAATAATTAATGTACCTTTGATCTTTCTCAGATTTCTAAATATACACATTTTGTTTTTCTTTCTTTATTTTACATTAAAATTTTTAGTGGGCTTTTTAGCCCGTTTATTGTTATAAATAAATAAATATTTCTTTTCTCATAATCAAATAACACACAATTGTTTGTTAATTTAATACAGAATATATCACGAATGACATACGTGACGACACTGTCATAATGTCAAGGAATGAAAAAAACACTCGATTTGAGTGAAAACTGAGCCAGTCAAATTTAGAGTATCGCAAGGTTTTCTGAAATAAAGTGATTTTCACTCTAGTGGAGTGATTTTTTGGACTTTTCACTATTCAACATAAGAGTATACGATTTGTAGTAACAAATATCGCGATTTTTAAAGAAACACAAGAAATGCAATAAAATTAACATATAAATTTGTTTTGAACTGTGTAAAATTCAATGTTATTCTAAGTTACATAAAAAATAATGTATTGAAATGCCAATATGCAGCATGCTACATACAAGTCAAGATTACTATTACAAATCAACATTTGAAATACACAACTATTTGTTCTGCTTTTAACCAGCTGTTTGTCCTGCAAAGTCACGTTACGCATTACCACACTCGGAAGCAAATGTAACATCGCGTAAATTCCTTATTACTTACCTCTCGGCTGACGTAAATACATACCGACTATGCGATGATCCTCCGTTAAAAAAAGAAAAAAAAAACAAAGCGCACAAAAAGAGAATAAAAGAATTCTCACGACCTCGCGGCGACGCTGACTCGGAAGCCCCGGCCATTATTTTCGCGTGCGGGCGATCGGAAAAACGCCGATGCACGCAGGCGGCCGCCGGCAGTGATGACAAATTGCGGGGGCGGCGGAGCGGAAACGCCGCCGCGGCGAACTTCGCCCTCGCAGCTGCGCCGCGAGCGACGGGGGCTATATCGCCCGAGCAGGGCTTATCGCCGCGGGGGGAGAGTGCACTTTTGTTTTTTGCGCGGCTGATAAACACCGCGACGGCGGTAGCGCAACAACAGCGCTTAATGATGCCTCGCTTTTTTTCTGCGCTTCCCGGTAATAATTCCTTCCGCGAGAAAAACTGCTTGATGGCTATTACTTTATTCCGGAGAATTGATTGAAAAAGAGAACTGACGGGTGGGTAGGATTTTTATTTTGTTGGGGAAACAATGTAATTGTTGTTTTGTTATTTTTTTAATCATTTCTAGAACTGGAGATAATAGTAGCAGTAGTCTTTTAAGGATTTTTAAGATTTTTAAAATTTATTATTTTTAGAATATACTTATTTTATAATATCATTTTTTTAAATATACTTATTTTTGCATGTATACTCGAGAAAAAAATAAACAACGCAGATTCAATACTTAACATTGTAAATTTAGCTGCAAAATTTTTCGTTTATTTTACTTTCATGCACGGAAAAAATTAACCGTAGATTCATTCAATAAATTTTGCTGTATATAGCATTTAAATTTATTTTACTTTCATAATAAGTACCTGTAGAAACAACCTTAAGGAAATGAAGAATTTACTTTTTAGAATTTTAAAATTAATGTTTTAAAAATATGTAAGATTGACATTATGGTAGAAATAAACTGTTTCTTCATGTTGAAATTACTGCGAGAAAAGTTAATTTTACTGATTTTGCAACACTATTTTTTCTATAATCCATTAGATTTTACTAGTACTACGAAACAGTTAGTTTTGCTGTTTATTTTTTTGCGTAAGTATCATAATAAGTATACGTACAAACAGCTTTAATAAAGAAACGAGGAATTTACTTTTTAGAAATGTATAAAATTAACATTTTAGAAATTTAAGATTGGCATTATCATTGAATAAACTGTTGATTTTACTACGAAAAATGTTAATTTTATGGATTTTGCAATGGTACTTTTACTTTTTAATCCAGTAGATTTTAGTAATTTGAAATAGTAAGATTTGTTATTTATTATTTTTTTAGTGCAAATGCTTCTAAATTATTTTGATTATTTATTTCTTAATTTAAATTGCTTAAAGCCAGTACCGTAATATCGCGTGGGATCAAAATATGCATGCCACGTCGGTATGCAGAAATAAATCATTGATCGCTGATGATTATCCATAAATCTTTCGATGAATTCACATGAAAATTCTATCCCACATTTTATGCAGAGACAGTGATCGACAATCTATTCGAATATTTAATTATTCTTTAAAAAATCGTTTCTAAAATATTTTGAAAAAATAAAAAAAATAAATTACAATAGTAGATTGTTCGAATGAAAACGTCAATAAGCAATGAAAATTCATTTCCAATTTAAAAATATCATTTCCAAAATACTTAATTAATTTCTCTTTAAAAACGAGCAAAAAAGAATTGGAAGAAAAAGTAACGCTACAATCGTGTAAGATAGTTCGAATGAAAACGGCGATCGGCGATGGCTCCGAATCCGTGCACACAAGAGGTCCGCGATCGTTCGCTTTCTTGCGCGCCTAATTCGGAGGCCGCGAGGGCCGGCCGAGCGCGTCCGAGGCTGCTTATTAACCGCGCCGCCGCCACCTCTCCGCCTTAATTAATGCGAGCTTTACGTAATTAATTAGCCCGGAGGAAAGTCCCTCGCTTAGCATATCGCCGCGCGACGGGCCTTTCGCAAAGAGCGCAGCCGCGTAGGAAAGCCGACGCGTTCCTCCCTCGCCTTTCATTGTCCGGCCTTTTCGCGATGCCACGGGAATTAATAGCCTGATTGTTTATCCAGCGCGACGTTAATAATGCAATTGTGCAAGTTTCGACGGCTGTTTTACGTTCGGTCTTGCGGGGAAAATCCGTAATGATCGTTCTGGTAATGATAGATGTGAAAATATTTTTTAAAGAGAGATTTTTAAAGAGAGATTCTCAGTTTCTGCGCGAATGTGGCAATGGTTATTTTATTTTATAAATTAATTAAGGATTTTTTTACCCATTTACAAGAATTCCGTACAAAAAACTTAATTTACCACGAGGTAGCGCCATGGTATTGAGAAATTAAAAGTTTGTATTAAAATCAGTATAATTTTTAAATGTATACTTTTTTTATTTCATTTTTTAAGGCGTTATTTTTGCAAATCAAAATGGAAAAATCTTAAAATCATCTAAATTGATCTTAAAGGGATTGTTTTTAAGGCAAATCTTATAAAAAAGGTCTTTTTAATGCCGGTCATTTGCAGTAAGGTGTGCCGTATTCTATTGTAAAATTTTCGCGTTTTCTCCTAGTATGTACGTGACGACGAGAAATCGGGTCTGACGGAAATGACCAATAAATTTTCCTACGAACTAGGTACAGTCACTTTTTCTTTAAAGATGTCTACATTTCACATTTTTATTAATAATATGAAAATAAACTCTTATGGTTATTATATGGCACATTCTAATATTATAAGAACAGATTTATCAATGCTATTGTTGTACCAAAATAAATAAATCTATTTTATCTAACTACATAAATAATTTCGATTCTTTTTTGTTCTATTCAATTCAATTATTGTTCAATAAAATCATCAGCACCTAGCTTAAAATAGTCTGCTCTTTATACGCCATTCAGAGATAAGTGATAACTTACTCGAACAGTATATACACTGTAGCGCGCACGGAATAAGTGAATATTCACTGCAGAATCAGTAAAAAGTTTAATTGTATTAATTCATAATTAAATGTTTGCATTTATTCTGCAGTGTATACGTACCTATTCGAATTACTTATCGACTTTTCAATGTCATTATAATTAGTGAGTAGTTTTCTCCTATCTACGAAATGATTTTTCGAATCTTTTTCATCAAATTTGATGGTCATTTCTCAAACTGGTAAAAAAAATCGTTATATCGACGGAAGAAAACATAGACGATTTGCAATAAGGACAACAAAAAGCGGTTGAGCTATTTGCAAACATTTCATCCGGACAGCCTACACAATGAAGTCGTCCGGCGCGCAGACAGCGTCCACCGACAACACCGTCGTATCTCGCCCAAACAAAAAAGGCGATGCACGTCCAGGCCAGCGGAGCTCGGAAACGGCGGTTAAATTCGCGCGATAGAGACGAGCCGCCGATGAATCAAAGCGACGACGCGAGGCTCGTAAATAACCGGCGACACGACGGGCCTCAAAGTCACGAAGCGGCCGCGGGATCTCCCGGCGTACTTTACGATCGCGGCGAATTCGCGCGGCTGTTTGCGCAGAGCCGAGCGGCGCGATAAAGCCGCGGGGAGAGTCGCTATCAGGTGCCGGGAGAGCTTAACGCCTAGATCGCTCGAGGTGCTGGAAAATTTTGGCGGTACCTCGATGCGGTTAGAAGGATAGGAAAGTTTTTCTTACAGCTCGCGAGATGAATCTTTAAAGGCCGAAGCAGTAGGATGTTGTGCTTTATCTCGCGGAATTTATTACTTATGCAAGAATTATTCAGTCGAGAAGTATGTACGTACACTTGGGGAATTTGGTCGTAAAATTTATGATGAAGCTCGCGGTATAAAGAATTACGTGATAAAATGTGAAGCTCCGTAGTTTTTACAGTAAAATCTCTTCATATTGCACGAAGAAAAAAGTTCTACTATAAAAATAGTCTATTTAGAAGTTCTTACAGACCAGCTTTGTTGAAAAATTGCTTAAGTTAAAAAGTTTCTTTTAAAATTTACTAGAATCTAAGAAATTTTGTTATAGTTCTAGTAATTTTTCTAACAGTCTATCAATAAATTTAAATTGACTATTGCAATTTTTAGTGTGCAACTTTTTTCTCCATGCATAAAGTGTATTTAAAAACGCACTGCGCTCTTACACAATTGAGTTTTAGTTTTAATTTTTAAAATTTTTAGTTTTAATTTTTAAAATTTTTTTCTATTCACTATTTAGAACTTTTTAGCGATTCGATAAATAAATAAATAAATAAAATTTCCGTATTTTTTATATAGAACTTTTCATTTTATAAGATTCGGTTCAAAACTACAGTGTTTTTCTTGTATGAAAATTTTCAGTGTCATAAATCTGTTCATGATTACTTTTTTACGGTCCACAGTTTTCATTGGTGAGCTGCATTGGAAATTTTACGACAAATTTCTCTCACTGTAATATGATCGATATAGAACTTGACTAGGTTTTCGTTAATGGAACATTTCCGGCATATTTTATAATTCAATTACTTACATGCTTACGTGTGTATTAATTAATTAATAAAAATACATTATCTCTAATTTATTTTAATTTTAATGTGGTATTTTTAAATTTAAGTAGAATGAATTGAGTACTCGCATAAATCATTTCATTACACTGTATAAAGACAATAAAAAATGTAAATTGGAGAAAGACGTTTTTAATCGCTAATGTCTGGACTCATTGCATAGGAGACGCTCAGTCTCGACTGACGCTAGTACTCGAGTAACCTCGTTTTTACAGCTCGGGAGTAATCCAAATTCATGAGCGGGGTGCATCGCAATAAAAATCTATTTTTAAACATAGGAAATGGCTATCCGTGCCATCGTTGATCAGCCTATTTTATAGACAAACTCGCTTTATTACATCCTTTTTTAGTAAAATCAGCAATAATTTTACAGTAAATTACAAAAAGCAATTAAATCAACCATAATATTATAGTTAAAAAAAGATCCTGCAAAGCAAGCCTACGATTAATTACGCATTAAGTAAATTTATCCGCGAAAATAACGCAGTTAAAAGGCAACTTCGCCAGCGGCGCCTTGAAAATAAAATGAAAATTCAGCTGCAAAAAGACGAGGAGTTCGATCGAGATCGAGCGCAGCAGCCGAGTCGCTCGGCGGGCGCGTTACGCAGCAATGAAACCGCAAGAGCAGGATGTTGCCTCTCCCGTTACTGCAAAGGCCGATGCAAACACACCGATCTCTCGAGCGTCCGCCTGGCTATAGCGCCGCTCCGTCAATTGCGCGGAAATATGATTTTGCGCGTCCACGCGAACGTTTATTTTTTTTCTCTCTCGTAAAACGTCATTGTTTATTAGTCATTTTTATTTAAGTGATTGCGCGCCGCTGCAATGACTAATCGTAATTTTTCTTTATGTTACAGGTGAGCTTCTTTTGTTTCTACCGGTGCATAATGGTCACGTAAGTGTGTTTACTTTTTTTTAATGCGACGGTATACATCACTGGGAGATTCAGAATAAGGTGACGTCCACTATTTTCACTTTTTAAGGTATTCAATGACGCGCGGGAATTATTAGCATTACTTTTCAGTAAATCACAATTCGATGCCTTTATTTTCGCGTGTGGAGGTGTATATACATACATATGTAATATATCCCTGGCGTATTTTAATCCGCGTAAAAGTTACAGCGACGAGCCGTAGAAAGAAATCGGAAATCGAACATTTAGAATGCAAACCGGTTTACCGTGAATCACAGTTATCCTCTGGGCCCGTCCGTGACAAAATTAAAATACGGCACGACTCTTACATTTCGTATAGCGAGTCGTCGCGATCCATTAATCTACCCGGCTTCCTCAATGAATAATAAATATTTTCGCAAAAGGAATCCAATATCACACGACTTTCAATTTAATTTCCCTCGGGATTTTGACGTCGCGATGACACGCCTTAAATGCAAAAGGTGCTCCTATCGCCAGATGTTTTGATGTATTTTTGAATTTTAAAGAAAAAAAAATCGGTTTTATGTATCCTCAACATATAGAACTTAGCTTTCAATTATTATATCGTAGTACAGTTATATATAATTGCCACAATAAATTTATTAAATTAAATCAATTATTATTACCCTGGTAGAAAATTAACCAGCTTTTTTGCTCGGTTTACTAACTATAGACCAGAAATGTTGATCAATAATTAACATAAATAAACGATTCTAAATTTATTACAATAAGTACCAAGTATAAATTCTAGTGAGAAATAGATACTATTCAGATAGAATAATTTTTTTTTCAGATTCTGATCTCCGAAACTGTCGCTAGTACTCAAGGTTTCTGGTCAGAATTTTTACCATAAGTTGTTCAATTATCTAGATAATAAATCATATTCTAGTCAACTTATGATTAATTTTCTACCAAGTTGTTGCAGCTCACTTATCTGTTTCTCATAACTACTTGCAAGCTACATTCACATTACTTATAATTTTTTTTTCTTCAGTTTGTGTACCAATAGTACATTTATAGAATAAAATAAAATAATTAATGAGTATAGAATGTTACGTAAAAAGAAATAAAAAAATTTTAATCTAAAACAGTAGATTCCTGTGTCTATAAGTTGCAATTGTACTTTAAAAAAGAATGATTAAAAAGTAGCCATATCCAACGAGATAAAGCACATCCTCCACATTTAAATAGCAGATTTCTAATAGATGATTTACCCAATATTCATCGCGCCAAGCGTCGATCATTTTTACGCGAATCGGCGTCAGAAGCATTTTCTCCCACGAGAAAGCGCGATTCATTAATCCAAGTCCTGATTAGCGCGGGATAAGGTCCCAATGAGTGCGTTGGAGTGCGAAGCGAATCGCGCGGCTCTCGGTCGCGAATTATTGTTGCTCCCCGCGAAGAATAAGCTAAATAAATAATCGGCGCACAGGAAGGATGGCATATTCAGCGGCGCACGGATTTTCTCACGACTTTATGCACTATATACCTTTCAATCAGGCACAATGGAGCACATAAAGTTGCTTTAGCACCTACGGGGTAAAGCGCCGGGCGATCGGCTTCCATACTATTTTTCCCGGAGGCGTTCAAAAGGATGATAAATAAACGCTCGGACGTGGGAAGTTGCGGCCTTTCTCACGAGATTAACAGGTACGCCTCGATGATTGACTGTTCAAATTCCGGAAAATTTCGGGAGAAATAATTGGCCCCGGTGGAAACTACGGCGAAACGTTAGATAACAAAGATAAACAAGCCCTATTTTCGTGTAATTTTGAGCGGCTTACATCGAGCGTGAATGTTCGGGTAATCCATCGTACAAGTAGCGTCTTTTTTCAGCTCGGCCTAATGCTTTATCCATCGAACGTGAAAATACTTTCACCGCTTTCCCAAAAGCCGCGAGTCTCGGGAGAATCGGACGCGAAGTTTCGTCGCGTAAGGGGTGCGGCCGAAAAATCCATAATGTACACGATTAACGCTCAGTTTTTTGAGTTCAAAATTCCCTCTTAATCTGAGAGTAAAGCGAATGGTTTTGGAGTGTGAAAATTTGAGGGGAAAATGAGTGTTAAATTCAGTGTCTTTTTATGCAAAGTTTATTTAAATTCTACAAATTACAAGCAGTGAATATTAAGTAAGCTTTATCTGTTCGAAATAATTGAGAAAGATAAGTTTAGTAATGCACATTTCGTGCTCGACTTCAAATCGAACTGCAAACATGCAGTTTGGTTCTTTTTATGGGCCTGTATATTATTCTCATTATTTTTATTAATTTGAATACAAAAAATGAGTGATAGAATCGGATATCAAAATAATCACATTATTTTCATTAAATTGATTATATTACGTTTACTCTAGAAAACAGCCAATTTAAAATCAAATTTATCATTTATTTTTCCCACTCAATTTACATCTGAATATCACATTCAAAAAAAGATTTAGTGTTAATTTTTGAGCATTAAATCCCAAATACCCCACTCAACACTCAATTTTTTGCTGTGTAATTTTGCCGTGCGATCCTATATCGTATTTCGGAATCTCGAATATCCATCTCGAATTCGAATTAGTCGCGACGTTTCATCGTGCGCCGAATTTCCGACAATGGGCAAAAAAAAAAATCGGTGACTTTCGTGATCGCGTGAGCGCGCGGCGGCGCCGATCGGACGACTTGGAATCGCCGCCCACGCCCGGCGAGCAGGTGAACTGCCCGGCTAATTGCAGCGCGAGTTGCGGTGATTGCTCGCGAAATCGCCGGCGAGGTCCGATTTTTTCCTCGCCGATGCTCCGCGACTAGTGTGGGAAAGCTATTCGGTGTTATGCGGCCCGGAGGGATATGTATATTGCAAGGCCTTCATCGTAGATGCGTGATTGATTTTACCGTGCGTGCAGGTTTCGCCGTTCGAGACCGCGAGCCAGTTCTTGGGAGACTGCGAAACGAAATATTCAATTGTAATGTTGCTCTGTGGGAGTGTAATATTTGACTTTGACGAAAATGCCTCTGGCTGCGAGGCGATGCTTATGTAACTGCTGTATCACATATTTTTGTTTATCGTCGATTTGCTTCTGAAAGGTAATAATACATTAAATAATTCTTTAAAAAGATTATTTGTCGCTGTTAAAAGTTAGTTTCCGCAAAAACTTTTTTTTTTTTTGTTTAAGCTTCAATTTCTTATTACACTTTTGAAGTCGAAAAATTGCAGAAATTTTGTTTAAGTTTCAACTGAAAAACATAAATTTCTCCCAAAATGTAGAAAAAATAAAAAAACGACTTACTAGGAGAGTATCTCACCTCCGGGTCATGGATTTTGCTGAAATTTTTACAAGAGGTTCCTTTCACCTTCGA
>JAXIUT010012900.1:0-22807 GCA_035586675.1 Eurytoma californica
ATTTTTGGTTGGTCGAGTCTGTCCCTGCGTTCCTAAACAGTATAGTAATTTTTACTCGATCATTTTTTTCCGTGTGGCAGTTTATTTTCCGTATGCTGCTTTTACAGCGAAACTCACTGTATAATATTAAATGTTATCTAGCTTTCATAAAAGGGTACAAAACATTTAGGACCCAAAACTAGTACACTCCGTACATTTTATATTCATCAAGCAAAATTATTTTAAAAAAAACTCTTCTACAGACGTAAAAAAGTCCTTTTCTAATAAATATTGTCATTAAATAACTTATTTATCGAGATTTCTTTAATCGCAACAATACCAATAAGATTTAAATAACAATCAAAAGAGCAGACTTACAATAATCTCATAACTTTATTGGCGTAGAATGAAATAACTTTTTGTAATATAATTATATTTTGCGAATTAATAAATTTATCAGAAGTTGAATGAACAATCCAGAACGGATATATATGCGTAATTGTCAAGCTCGTGATATAATTAGCAACCTTATAATGAGATGCAGGCAGAGGAGCTTTTCCTCTTCGACCACACGCAGGCCATCGCAAAAGAGCTTGAGTTTTCCTGCACTTTCTCTCGAGTTGATTTGCTAGACAAGAGAGAATTTCAAAGCCGCGTGATGGTTAAGAGGTGCTTCCCAGGAAAGAACAACTTCGGTAATTGAAATTCCTCGCATACTACGCGAAGTTTCGACTGCGTACATTCCTTTTCCCATCTCGTTCTCTCTTTTTTG
Source organism: Eurytoma californica (assembly GCA_035586675.1). NCBI lineage: Eukaryota > Metazoa > Arthropoda > Insecta > Hymenoptera > Eurytomidae > Eurytoma > Eurytoma californica. The sequence goes on from JAXIUT010012900.1 coordinate 752, forward strand.
CTCTTTTTACCTTTTCATCCTGAATCAGAGTTTTGGAAACTCCGAGTCAAAATCTTTAATTGAAAAGGTACATGGCACTTCCTAAAAAGATTAATGTGACATCGACTGGTTCTCAATTTTTCAATGCAAATAAAATAAAATTGAAAAATATGTCAACTTTTTATTTGGATATTTTTAATTAACATGAAAACTCTTATTGAAAAAGTGATTAAGAGCTTCATTTCCATAGAAAATATCGTAAAATTTTATTAAAAAATTTCATATTTATTGCGCTTCCTGTGACCCACTATTACATTTAAATAATTAATATCAGAATTTCTTTAATTAATTAAAAAGAAAATTATTTTCTTTTTTTATTCTCCTAACACGAATACAGACAGACATTACTAATCCATAATTACGTCAGAATTAATCAAATTTAAGAATAAATGAATTTTATTTTTATGTTAATTATTATTTCTTTGGAGATGATGTTCAAACCACATGGAAAAGTGCAAGCTGAACGAACATGACTAAAAGAAAATGCTGCACGATGATAATTACAGTGAAGATAAACGAGGAAAAAACGACAGGCAAAAAGACGTAAAAGAAGAAGAGAGGACATTAATGATCTTACCACCACCATTGCTAGCGTCAGCCTGTGAATTATCTAGTGCCTGGATCTCCATTTTTCGCAATAATTTCGTGGTGCCGCCGACAGTTATTGCGGCAGCGGTAGTAGTTGGCCTTCCTGCACAACAAACGCCACAAAACCACGTCCATCAAATAAGCTTGTAGGTGACGCAAGAAATAAATTGCGGTGAATTGTGATTTTTACATTCCATTTTGCTCGAAAAACAACATTTCATATGAACTTCGTACGCGTGAAAAATAACATTGAACACTACCACCTTTCGTTTGAGTTTCATTTTTAAGATTTCCTGTAATTCAGTCGAAAACGCCGTTTTCAAAAGTATCTTCATTCTTCAGGAGAACTTCGTTATATTTTTTTTAAATACAAGTGATTAATTTAATACAGTAATATAAAAAAAGACTTGAATTAGTATCGACTGCATAGTGTGAGTAAAGTGAAAATAAATTTTAACAAAACTATTAATTAAATTAAATTTGGAAGCAATCATAGAAAACAAATATATGAAATTAACCAGTATCCGTGTGAAAAATCCATGCGTGCTTGGCATAATGAAATGATGAATTGACAGAATGAAATGTAGTGAAAAAAGCTTATGTTTTCATTTCGCTTCTACATGTTTCTCATGTAACAATAACCAATTTTTTACACACTTTAAGCAAAAATGGCAATGTTTATATACACATGAGATTAAAGTTTACCTGATTTCATACGGACGAGTTTCTTCGTTACATTAAAATTAACGCTTGGTATTCCTAAAACACAGTTCATTACAACAGGATCCGGAAGATTGTCGTTTTCGAGTGTGAGATAAGAATCTATGTTGTAATGACCATCTTTTGTTTCCGTAATTATAGGCCTTGGCGACCGTACAGCCGGGATACCTCTGTAATAAAAATAGTACTTATGAGAATCTTCATTAAAAATATAATTTTAGGCTGGTCTTAGGACTAAACAGACATTTTAGGCCAATTGATATGTTTTTCGGCAGAAGTATCAAATCCCTCCTCCCGATTTGAAAAATGGATAAACTATCTATTAAATAAAAGTGGAACACTCTTTGTTCTCCTTTAAAATTGTTATGCAATTATATTCCACTGAAGCTTTTTTTAACCGAACTGCAAAAATATTCGTAAAGAAATTTTTTATTAAAACCCATTAATAACTAATAAGTTAAATTAATAAGTTAATTCTAAGCTTTTTAAACTAAAATTTCATTAACACAGCCCACTATTTGTGGGTATGTAACAAAACTGCTAAATGAAAAGTTCTTCTGCACTCAAATTCCAATTGTGGCAAGGGCTTTATTAATAACCGCGAGTCTCTCAAAGTGGTCGGGCGTACGTGGAACATCCGGCACGGGTCGAATTTACAAGTCCACGAATATTGTTTAGATACTCAAAACCTCTGGCAAACTCTCCCTCTCTCTTACTCTCCCCGGCTGTTCTTCTGAAAGTTGCCGTAAGGACTAACGCGAAACTCGGTAGTGCTTCACTAACGCGATTTGCTAGTAACTGTAACCAAAAGCTTGATATACCAACCCACTCCCGTCCCTTGATCTTATCGCACTGATGGCTTAGTAACTTAATTTTTCTTAGTCGCGCTAAAGATTTTTACTCGTGTCAATAATTGCAGTGCTACCATGAACTGCCTTTTTTAGTTAATATCAGCAATAACTAATTTAATTGATCCTTTTACGATTAGATATTCAGGAAATTAGCTCCTTTTAGGTAGTACAAAGATGCAGTAGTATTAATTGCAGTAGTAGCATACGTACGCATGATAAAAACTATCAACTGCGTGTAGAGTTCAAAAAGTGGCAATGTTTAGGAAAATTGAGATCATTTTAGTTGAGCACAAATCTCTCCAATTGCTGTTACTTACTCGACGCTTATTTCTAGAGTAGGTTTCGGATAAAGTCCAAGAGCTTGACACGATACTTCTAGGCCATCATCGGAATTTGCATTCGTAAAGGATAGTTTGAAGTCCTCATCTTGTCCTGTTGCTGCAAAAAGAAAGAAGTAATCGTTAGAACTGTACCACCTAACTGTTGAATAATAGTACATTTCGCAACGGGGGCGGAAGCGAATTATTTCCCTCCCGAGGCGTTTTTCGGCCGAGCAAACAGAGATCGAAATGTTGAGTGAGGGAAAGATTCGCTCACGCCCCAGTTTCGAGTAGTAATTGGGTTATTGGTTAATATTGTTATTTCATACAAATATTTCTCCAATGTTTTCATTAAGTTGCCAACAAGTGCGCAATTTGCCGGCGAAATGTGGGCAAAATAAATCTTGTCTGACTATACATAGACTCGTTCTACTGGATTAGAACTTCCCCCTCCGTCTCGCGATAAAACTGACCAGTAGAGGAGAAAGGAGACTGATAAACCCAATAACGATTCTCATCCAGGATAGGGGAGGAGGGGCGTAGAAGGTTTAAGTACACTCTAATTCTTGGAAAAGAAGTCTAAACCGGCATAATTGACCTACTACAAGATCGTCTTCAAGAGAACGAATATATAAAAAAAAATTGTTGATATTTACAAAGCTCGAACATTGCTACTACAGGCATTGTACGAGTGTCTGGAAACATTCGAATGGGTAATGAGATTTTTTTTATAAGTGAAAGCCAATCTGTACATCTAGTCTACACATACACTCAGGATAACTGTACGTCGAAAAATCGAACATCACAGAAAACAAGTTTAATATACGCAGATGAATAGGAGAAAAAACTGCTAAGTCTAATTAGTACACTAATAAATTATTATAATTACAATTCAAACTACTAAAAAACACCTCGATTTCAGCAAGTACAAAATCCGTTGTTCATCGCGGTGATCACGAATCACGTAGCTTTCGTATAAATATATGCATTCACCGCGTACCCCCGAGCCCGGGGAAAAGTTTTCGTGCTCCAAGTTATATCTGAAATCCAAGATCATAAATTTACCGTTTCTTCTTCCTAAGACGACAAAGACAAGAAATCACTGTACAATCGAACTAGTTTAAATCAAGACGAGCATTAGGCGCGTCTCTCGCTTAAAAGCTGTTTGGAACGGATTTACTTCCCCGGCCTTTTTCCGCACTCGCGAAGCGAAGGAGTTCATTTACTGCGAAAAATGCCGGTCTGCCATCGGCTTCGCTTATACGCCTCCACAAGTGACGCCGGGAAAGGGGGACTGCGGCTGAAGAGAAGTCGGGGGAGGGGGATTGGAACGAATTTCTAGACCGACGAACAGAATATTTTCACGAGTGTCACAGCTACGTAACATTCCTTTTTGCGAGGGACTACGTGCCTGGCGAGTCTTTGGTCATTTACTTTTCTCATTTTCTTCGACGCTCTTCGACAGCAGACAGTAATGCTCCGCGGCTTTTTCCTTTCTACTCCCGCCAGTGGAATTTCTCATCGGTATTGTCACTTTTCTTGATACGTATACAGCTTTTTTCTCTTTCTGCCTTATTCGTACAAAGAGAAGTAGTGTTTCGCGTTAGTTGAGCTGCTTTTTTGACCGGTGATATGAAAATGGAACCTCGTCCCTTCTCCGGTTATGACGATAAGATTGCATTAGTGTAATGCAGCGATCCCAAAATTAAAATTTTGTTTTTAATTTGTGTGCTAATTATATAGCTGTTACATTGTCTATAAGAATGAATATAAACAATAGTTATAAATAAGAAAAAGGTAATAATTAATTGTAATTTAGAATGAGGAAAAGATTGAAACCAATAAATAACATTTCAAAACAAGTTTTTTTATCTTCACCATATACAAAAAGTATTTTGATTTTTCCTCATAACATTTATTGAAATTTTTGGTACTAAAATTGCCCTGCACAAAATCGTAATTTTCATTGGTTTCTACAAATGCTTCAATAGCTTACAATATTCCAATCTAAACAAAAAAGAACTTTCAATTGAATTTGAAACCTCCATGATTGGCAGCTCTAATCTACAATTTTATTTCTATTCTTTATGGCCGAGAACTTACAGTATAACTGAACCCAATTATTATCGCGGAAACCTTTTATAAAAGTAAACACCTAGTGAAATGGAAAAATTGAATATCCTGTCAATCAGAGAGGGATTGTAACCATTTGAATTTGAACGCCGTGATTTGAGCAGCAGAGTACAAAAGCTCTCAAATCTGATTATGAGCATCGTGATTCGTTTGATACTAACGTTAATTGATTAAGGCTAATGGAACAAGAATTGCGTTAATTCATTTCCACGATTTTCACAATTTTCTAATACATCTATAATAATAATTAACAGTTTACTGAATTATCCAATAGACACATTTATTCTGATAGATCAATTTTCTACCGACATATATTTTAAAATATCACTGACGGATATAATTTTAGAGAAAAATACTTTTTTAAATTATAACTTTACAAAATATTCAAAAATTGAAACATCATAATAAATTGTTGAATTTATTTATTTATTTATTTATGCATTTTTTATTAAAGGAACGATTTAAATAAAACAAGAATTGACAATTTTGGAATAACTAAAAACTAAATTCAATATTAGACTTGCAGTTCTCCTCCTACATTACTCGAAATTTGTTTAAATTGCAGATCAGCTGTCGAAATCGAAATAAAAAAATATAGGCTGTGTCCGAAAGTACAGTAGCCAAAACGGGACGTATCACCAACAAGCATAAGCAGTGGAAGGTCGAATAAACACAATCGGCTTTCCCTAAAGCTAAAGTGGTCACGATGACAAATGAATCAAATTCGAAATGTTCGCTGGGCGCGTAGACGTCCAACGGATTTCCGCGCACCGACAGTGCGTAAACTTTCCGGGATGGGGGGAGGTACACAACTTCTGCGTGCCTTGTGTCTGTGTACACCCGTGCGGTTTTGCGGCGATGGCGATGGTAGTGACGGTTGCAGCAGCAACTCTGTTCCACCGAGCAATCCCCTTTTACCTTTCAGGTAAAGCTATCCCGCAGCGGACACAGCTATATATACTTTTAGCGAAATTCAGGAATTGAGGTGAAATAGGCGTTGGATGCGTTTAACTGCTTCGAATCGTTTAAGAGAAAGCGAAAGCAGGCTTTAAGTCGAGATGGTTTACATAAACAAAACTAGGGCTTCACGAGGCTCAGACCAAGACCAATTTATTTAAATGGAGTCTTGGTCTTGTAGGCAAGACCAAGACTCCATTTAAATAAATTGGTCTTGGTCTCGTGAAGCTCTAAACAAAACGTGCATATTTCGTGGTATCCACGACTGTTTGCGAAAAATGTACAAGTCAGTTCGATAATTAAAATAAATAAAATGTAATAGTTCGTTAATTCTTAGAATTTTCTGTCGTATCATTTTATGTTATCGCTTCCTACGAAGACTAGCACATGTTAAAAAAGGCCTATTTTAATTTGTCATTTTTAAAGCAATAGAGTAAACTCTTTTAGAACCGGAAAGACTTAGCGTTTGACACGAATATTTTCAGGCCCCAGGCAAATTTATTTCACTCTGTTACTCTAAAAGCAGCAAATAAAAAAAGGCCTTTTTTGAGGTGTACTAGTCTTCCTTTATATTCCGATATATTCATGTTTAATTTTCACTGGGTTTAATTAATACAGCCTTCGAGTTTAATACACTTACGGTAATTGTTGGGTAATCTGCTATTCGGAATAAACGAGAGACAAATAATTAGTTTTAATTAGTCTTTATTCGTAACGCTCTTCCCGTCTTTCACTCTTGGGCTCGATCAGCAGACTGACGCCTGAAAGGAGGGGAGAGCCACCGCAGCGCACCAAGGCGCTTGGATGCTCAGTAGTGCCAACTCCAACAGTAATGTAAGAAGGCCGAAGAGTCTCTCGCAATATTATAATCAGCTGGGAGAAAAGGGTACATGAGAAATACAAAAATGAAAAGATAAAAATGCAAAAGTGAAGGGAGGAGAGCGAGGCGTAAATAAAATGCCGACGCGCGCCCCCGAGCGAGCAGAAAAATGCAGCGAAGCCTAAGCTGGAACCTCCGTTCATTCCATTGTGTTATTGCGGCGAGTTTTCTATCGTTGTTTATTTTACATGACGAAGCCCGTCAGGTCAGAATAGTAAATAGTAAGTAGAAGCGATGTATTGGCATTTTTAAATTAAATAACAGAAAGAATAGTTACGCAATTCTACAAATTCTATCTCAATGGATGTGAATAAATGAAATTCATCCATATAAACTATTCATATTTAAAATGCAATGTAATACAATGCAATTATTTAATGAAAATTTTTATTTAGATATTAGAAACCAAAATTGCAGTCGGAATATCGATATCATGCGAAATCGAAGAATCAATCGGTCAAATGGTCGTTCGTGTTGAAATAGTTTTATGAACCCCTCGTGAAAACGTTAAATCTCGATGATATATATATTTACATCAATAGACGTGGCGGATCGATGAAACACAACGGTGTGATAAACCACGCGCTTAATCATTTTCAAAATAACACGAACGGCCGAGGGATGGGCAGGATGGAGAAGTTAGCCGGCGTTATCGCCAATTTCCAGCTTGTCGCGCAAACGTCGGAATCGAAGTACAAAAGGTCGTCGCTCCGTGAACGGCTATTTTTTCGCTGGCATCCTCCAGCTCCGCCAATGTCGACGGCGCTCCAGACTAATTAATCTTTCGCTCTTCTCTTGTGCACTGGCTTATCCTTTTTACACTTAAGTATCAGTGGAAACCTTTTAGTCAATTTTTGGGAGGTGTTCGGTCAAGTGGCGCGTCGGAACTTTATTTTCTACAGTAAAATATTTTGAAATTGTTTAAAAAAATTTTTAAATTATTTCAATTGATCCGCAATTGCAATGTATCGAATGGGAAGATTTTTTTGGAAATATCGTGAAAAAATCAAATCTGTTCATGAGGTAAGAGATATTTTGTTAATGTATAACGTTCTGGAATCTGGCAGTCAGTTTGAAGCAATAGATGCTATGTTTGAAATTAAGGATTGTGCTTATTCGGTTAGGAATCGGAGGTATCTATTGGAAATTGCATGTCGCAATAATTGTGCGTTTAATTCTGTGATACATAGATTAAGAAGAAATTGCAATCTTCTATACATTTATGATACTACGATTTATACAAATCATGTAGGGCAAAAATTGTTAAAATTTTATTAAATTTATGTGCGTCATTTTGCTAAAAATTTTTGTATTTTTTATTGTAAAAGGAAGAAATCCCGTAAAATGAATAAAATACGATAAAATAAAATAAAATAAAATGTCTAGATTACCGTGTACACGTAATATTCAGCTTATCAGTAAAGTTTATAAGCCATTATCGAAGATAACTCCACGCCGAAATGAAAAAAAAAATGAAATGAAACTGTAGAAGTAATTGTAATAACACGGGCAGTTACTCGCACTCCGAAAGCATGCCCACAATTTCGCTGACAATAGAAGAGAGCATTTGTTTTGCATAACACTCGCAGCTTGCACGCATGCGTCAACGCGTTTAATTACTTTATTTCCCGCGGGGTAATTGGAGTTTCAATATGAGCGAGCATGAAAAAGAGGCGCGGCATTGCACTTAAAGTATTTTGCAGTACTGAGGAATTTTCATTTGAAAAGCTTTATTCACTGTAACTATGTATTTTTTTTTTTTTTTTTTTTTTTTTTTTCAACTAAAGTTTTTCAGAACCATTTGTTCAATCAATAACAATGACTTCATTAAACAGTACATGAATACTACTTGGCCAAAAAAGAAAACGTTGAGTCTTTGTAATAACGAATTTCAATGAGTATATGAATAAAAATTTGTTTGTATAAAAGAAAATTTTGAAAGAGTCCAACAGTATGAAAATATTGAATCAAGCCTAAGCCTATTTTAAATTGACATTGTTCACAATTCAGTGGAATAATCTTTTATGATATTGAAATGTTTTTTAAAGTTACTAATTTTGATGTTTTGCAGCTTGCAGAGATCATACGCAAATAGTTCGTACCAACGTTTCATAAAAATTTCAATTAATTCACTTTTTCAGGAAAAATCTGAAAATGCGAAATTATTATCGCGGAATGTGAAATTCGTTGCTTATGAAACTAAGCAAAAAAAAATGAATAATACAAAACATCGTTCAGGCCCCAAATTCCTCTTTAAAATTCCTGTTTCTTCTTCTAATTTTTTTCCTCTACTTGTCTAGTGTATAATCAGAGTAAAAAAATGTTAAAAACTCATGAAATAAAGCTTAATTGAAAGTGTCATTGGCTAGAGATACAGCGATAATAAGATCAAATTCCTCAAATACTCACAATAGACAGTCACGGGACGCGTGAAGGCGACCTCGTCTTGGAAAGTGGATATTTGGCAGGTGTAGTTTCCGGTTATGTCGATATCGGGTCGTGTCAGCTTCATGGCCCGGTGCATGGTGTAAGGATCTTCGCTGGCCTTGTAACTTAGGTCGATGTACTTAGCAACGGGATCTATGGCTTGTGGCGCAGTGCCGTATATCCATTGATATACAAGATCGAACTGGTTCAAGTACCATTTAACTACAAGACCCTTCGTCGACGTTTTGCCAAACTCGTAGTCGCAGTCGAGCATGACGGTCTCCTCTCCAGCTTTTACGACTGACGGTATGTCTATTTTCTTGACAATTAACTGCAGTGAACCTGTAAATAATTATTAGAACACATTTATTATTATACTTTAATTTTTTCGATAAATTATTTATTATTTAACATTTTGGATAAATAGCAATAATTTCATAAAAAATAGTATTATTTATACAAATATTTCTTAAACCTTTTGGAGGAGTTGCTGTTATCCATTAATTTACGGATAAAAATACTGCAATGATAGATTCAAGTTTGATTAGACATCGAAAGGTTTAAATTGAAAGGTGTTTTTTTTTCTCCGATGGCGACGACAGAATGAAAACATCATTCGCCTTCGATCCGAATTCACGTCGAACGCTCACTTCGTGTTCTTGATTCTCGGATTGGTGAAAACGCCTGAATTGCCATTAGCGGAGCTCAAACTTTCAAAATTTATTATGCGTACAGCGCAAACTCGCTGCGGCATCACACGAGCACGTAGAAATAAATTATTCCAACGCGTCGTTCCCTTACCTAAACTCTTGACATTTCGGAACAGGGAAATTCAATAAAAGTTAAGAGGCGTGCTTCCCGAAACTTTCGATTCCCCTCTTTCCTCGAGTCCTCGCGCATTTGCAAATAGTTTCGCCCAATTTCTTTCCCTCACCCCCTCCTATCTCTCTACGTTTTCTCGTCTTTCGACTACTTGACACCGGGTAATGATAATTCGATTGCCTTCGGTGATGCGTTGCTGTAGGATAGAGTTTTACTTCGTACAGTAAAAAATTGCCTCCGTGCGAGAAAATAATTGTATTCCTATTTCAAGGTACGTGAAATTTTTTCACGCGATTTGTCGATTTATTCATAGTCCATGTAGATGGCACTTGTTGCAAAAAGAAAATGTATTAGAGAATATTATGCGATAAACAATGACTAATGAATCAAAGAAGCTTTTATATTTATTGTGGTAATGATCATCACGGAACTCAAAAGCACTTGAAGAAAACTTATAAAAATTTTTGTTTTCCTGCATTCAGTATAATTCCTTTGCAAATCAAAATTACTTTTCTTTTGAAGATTACTTTTTCAATACGTAAACGGTAAATATGCCAGTTAAAGAGCTTGAGTTAATCAACTTACTAAAACCACTCACTGGTTGGCAAATTGGCAAATACAACTTGTTAATAAAAAATATGCAGTCGTTAAATTTTCAATTAGAACATACTGCGATTAAAATGAGAATCCTATTGGTGAAAATTATAGTTAACGAATTGTTCGGCGTTCGTTACCCAAATAACTTTATATAAACAGCATGATAAAGTGGGTGCGGCAGGATTTCGGATTATTTCACGGAGCTCGAGTGCGAAATCAACGTGAAGGCCACCGGGATGTACGCCCGGTTGGTCCAGTGACGCACGCGCCGTTTCTCTTCAGCTACATTTATCACACGATTCCGCTAGAGAGACGTTACAACATTTTTCTTTCGATGGATTATCGTTGCATTGTTGCGTAGCGCTTTTTTGCGTTCAGTGATTTTTCGCCTTTAAAGGCATTTCTATTTTTTTTCAGCTACCGCTGAAGCCCCATTATTAAGGGAAAAAATGGAGAGAATTTGTTTATACGTGTAAAAATTAATTATTGTAACCCGAAAGAAAATATGCAGTTCATCAAGATAAAATTTTGATTGTTTAAAATTATAATAAAAATTAAAATGAAGTTAAGTAATTGCGGGATAATTATAATAATTAAATAATTCCCTGATGCTTTGAGTATGAAATCACCTCATTTTTATCGATTTTATTCCTCTTTTACTAATTTTATTAAATAAATTATTTACGTTGATTTCGATAAATTCATTTCACTTAAATATTTAAAGAGAAATCCAGTCACTAGGCGCCAGTACATATAAATCCTCTTAGATAAAAATTCCTTTATTACCAACGAATAGACCGTCGAACTCGTTCTTCCCCCCTCACGCGCCACTTTCGAAGAAAATCAGCCCAATTAACGCCAGTCAATCGGGCCCTTCCCCCTCAAGACTATTCTCTTCTCATTTCTTGTAACGTCGATGGTTTTCGAAGCCGCAGCTCGGATCGTGCGATCCAGCCGGCGAGGGGCGCGAAATAAATTGCTGCCGTTCTCTCGCCTCGGCGCGATTAGCGAGGTGTCGGCGCTGATTAAGTTGGCGGCATGCAAATCGCTCGCTCGGCTCGCCTCGGCCCCTCTCTCCCGCGCCTGCAAATACACCCTCGAAGCCGCTGAGGCGACTCCGTCGGTCAGATAAAGCCTCCGTCGGGCCGGCCTCTAAACGATGGCGAGCTACCACGCGTCCGCGTGCCGTGAGCGCGTACCTCTCCGAGGGCCGTCAAACCCGGTGCGGCGATCCCCTCCCCTCCGCCAGACCCTCGACCAGCTCCTTCGTCTAATTAGATGCGATTTATCATAATTGACCGAGTGCTATCGAGATTACGATCAGGCGGGGACTTAATCACGATGGCCGGCGCCTGCCTTTACGCGCACCCACACCCCTGCGCTCGCCGGGGATAGAGCTATTTAACGTTTAATTGGCATATATGGCTCCGCGGTGGCTAAGCAAAGCACGAAATTCGAAATATGCTTACTTCGATGCGGTCTGCTTACTCACTAAATTTGAATTAGGGAAATTTGATTGATGTGATAATATAGTGGTTATAAAAGTATTCTACTAATTCAAATAGTGGGATAGTTTTTATTCGCAATGTGTTACCAATTCAGATTTAGAGGGTAGAAGATTTAATTCATAAAAGAAATATACGTCTGAAATTCGAGTCGTTTCATTGTACTTTTTTCTTCCGTTGTTCTAGGATTACACTGAAAGAATTTTCTCTTAAAAAATATTGCTTTGATGATCCAGTTAAATAATGCGAAAGCCGATAATAGCCTTGTAAAATTGCAGTTGCAATTAAAAATTGTTTACAGTAATTCAATACGAATTAATTATGTATTCGAGAAATTAATAAGAAACTGTACTATCAAACAAATTGTTAATCACTGCCCGATTTGGATAAGTTAATGAAATTACTCAGTTTTGAAAGCACGATGTAATGAAAAAAAATTGAGTGCCATCTTTCTTTGCTTTTTGCGTGAAACATCGCTATACGGAAAAATGGAGAAAATAACTACATTTCTCGCATCAATTGGCAATTTCGCGAGTCAACGAGCTTCATAAAAATAAACTTTGAACACAAAAGACTAAAATTGCAAAGCCGCTTCGGCTCGTGCCAATTTCTACATGCATTCAATGAAAAGGGAGTGCAAAATTACAGATGCGCAGGATGTCATTATTGAGCTAATTTTAAGTATTACTGTTAGTGCTATGCCACTTCTGTTACGACTGCGGACGAATCGATAAAACGTGACTGCGATATGGGGCGCATGTGGCCGTTTCTGTAGCAATACAGATGCCGAATTAGAACATTCCATTTAATTCTATCAATTAGACACAAGTGCCGTACAATTACTAAAATAAAAAAATCTTCTATATCTCGATAAGAAAATATTTTGTACACAATCCTCACAAATTTAGTATTTTTCACAATCGCTTGTTGTATCGCCAATTTTGGCTTTCTCCAAAACTAAATCGAAGTCGTATTTCGCTTCTGCATATGAGAAAAAGCTTTTACACAAATTACTTACTTGAATGTTATTAGATTTTGTAGTAGTATATAGAAGCACACTAGGAACTATAATAAACATTACCGTTAAAATTTTATTTTATTTTTTCCATTATTATCGTAGAATTTATTTTAGGATTATTCTTTAAAAAATAACTGTTACAAATATTTTTATATGGCTATATACTGAAACAGTAACACTTACTACACTTTTGATTACTTTTTGCTATATGAAAAAATCTTTCTAGTACTTTGAACTGTAGAAGCCATTACTAAAAAAATAACAGTAAATACCATAATTCTGGTAGAAACAGCAATATTCCGGTTCACTAGGTGACATTAACATCTGACTTTTTGCTCGTCAGAGTAAAATTGGAGAGGATCGCTGAAGCGTGAAAAAGATTTGTCACAAAGAACGTGGTAGCATTAAATTACGGTATCGCAAAATACTTCTAACTGAGAGCGTTTTGACGTCGAACTTTTAGCGCGGAGCTTTGGTCCGCGCTCAGTCGAACGAGCCGCGGGACGCGCGCGAATCGATGATGCAAGACACGCTCGCGGCCCGTCAGCCTTTCTCGTTGACACCAGAGTTATACCATGCGTGGCTAATCACATTACGCGCGACGTGCGAGCGCGCCCGGAAAATGTTGTTCTGGAAGTCGCAGATTTAGCCGTCCGCTATAACAGGACTTTCAGCTGGAAAGCACGCGCGATTGCTTTGTCATAAACTGCAGTCGAGTTGCGCGATGATTTGCATATAATAATTATTTCAACTTGTTATTTCGTATCTTCAATTGCACGTATGATGACTAAAACACTTTGTGCAGGTTACACAACATTTTCTTTTCTTTCCCTCGCGTTTTAACAGTTATGTAGGTTATACTTTACTTTACTATTTCATATTAATTACTCGATAAATGAGCAATTAATTTATCACACCAGATCTGATGTTCAAATTAAATTAACAAATGTAATTGCGTTATGACGTAATAAAGACGTTGATTGAATTTTAACATAATCAGTCCCCGAGCGTATAATTTTACCAATTACATTTATTTGACTTTTCCATCAAAAAAGCCGACTCGACAAATGCGAAATCGATTTACCACTCATTAGCTTGTAACCCAATTTCGTTGCATTAAGCGATCGTGCACCTCGAATTTTTGTAAAAACATCGCTACCGCTCACGCGCGGTTGAAAACAACGGTAAAAAAAGTAGAAAATAACCACTCGAGCAACTCCATTTCGGTAATGCCCCTAAATTCGCAGGATACCCAATTTATTATCGGGAAGTGATTACATCGTAGCGAGCGTGCGAGACGCCAAGCCGAGGGCTAGAGGAGACGAAGATAAAAAAAAAGGCGGCGAACGCTACTGCACGTGAATACTGATTGTCGAGTAGGAATAAATCGGAGTGCGGTGACGCGCGGCGAATACCCACCGCTCGCAGCCAACGATTTATTATTTTAAACGGTTCAGCCGGCACCGGCGAGCAAAAAAAAAAGAAAAAAACGCGGCGGAGATCGAGCTCGCCGGGCCGAAGGATCATGCATATTCGGAAAGTCCGCTCGGGCCGCTGAATTCAATCCTCTTTTTCGCGCTGCCGAGGTTAAACGCGAAAATTGCGTATGCAAATACGCCTTGCGGGACAATTTGCGAAACTGATAGAGGCCCGATGAGAATGCGGAAGGGGTTTTAAAAAAAAGAGCGGAGGCCGGGGTGAATGGGATGGGGACCACCGCGTGGAAAATGAGATAGCGGCAGCAGGGGGTGGGCGAAGGCGGTGCAAAATTGGTCTATTGCTGGATTTTACGGTAGCAAGAACGGGAATAATCGGGAGCAAGAGAAGACGGGTAAAAAGGGGGACAGAGCGAGCGAGAGGGAGGCCGGATAAAACAAGGCTAAACTGCGGTCGCTCTTCGATGTTGCGGAAAATTGCTGGGACTTTCGGAGCCGTCGCTTGGAATATCGAGCGGGCGACCCTTCGTAATGACCTCGACGCTCGCGGGCGTAAATCCATTTTTGATTTCTTTTATTTTCCAGAGGCTAATCGGGAAAAAATGTCCGAAGCTAGAGTACGAGCGAAAAATCCATTATACGCGTAAAGAATATCATCTAATCCTTATTTCTTTTATTTTTCCGCCTTGCAATTTGCAACCGCAATTAAAAAACTTGTTTAATAATGGAACTTCACTAAACAAGTTGATTTGTTTCACTCATAAATCGAATACCAGACGAAGTCAAAGAAAAAAAACGAACTAGGCTTTTCTTTACTTCAACGAAATCAGCAGCAGATAACCGGCTGATAGGAGGCTTCACTGGCAGCAGTAGCATCCGATGGCAGTTCTATTTCTCAAGACTAAGCCGAAGCAGAGGGTAGCGTAATGAGTTCGGACTGTACACTATCTTAACCCTATCTCAAACTAATTCCTAACAAACTTCGTTTGTCTCTATCCCCTGTTGATTCTTGTCTTGTTGGTCTCGACTTGTCAACCTATACATGTGCTTGAAACTAGAAAAGTTCTTCTCAAAGTTTTCCAGCTACTGCGGGTAAATCGGTCTACTTATATTCTGAAAGAAATTCACTTATTCACGATGCACCTACTCGTCGATTATTTACGGGAAAGAAAGAAAAAAACTGGTCTACCAGTAGAAAGCGTACGGGGGTAAAATCTGATTGTCACATTTTTTAAATTTTGTAACGATTTTAATACCTAGAATAATTTATTTGAAAATAACATTATTACCCGATCGGACTAAAAAATGAATAACTCTTGGAATGCTGGTTGTTTTATACTCCAGATCCCTGAATTGGAAAAACTTTATTGCGCACTTTGCGTCCATAAGTTACAAGGCATAAAAACGTAAAAAGATTTATTGGTATTTGAAATGAATATTTCAAGGCAATATTTAAAAAAATAAACTTATTTATTGAGCTCGTTTGGAAAACAAATAAATCTTAAACCTATAAATGTCGGCTACATATATTCTTAAATCCAATTTTATGAGTTTGTTAATATTCCAAGTTATAAGAAAAACAAATTTCGATAAGTTATCTCTTTATAATTATTATAAATTTTTAACGTTGGTTTTTTAAACGAATAAATTTAATAGCAAAGTTACTAGAGATAAAAAGTCCAGTCACAATATTCATTTATAAAATGTACTTAATAGTAAAATATCATTCCTGACGTGGGAAAATAATAAAAATCAAACTTAACATGAGGAGTAAAACAGGAAAAGAGGGCAGCGCTTTGAAAAAGAATTTTTTTCCGCTATTTTCAGTACTGCGCTGTTACCATCAATTTACTGAGAAAAAGTGATAAAAACGGGAAGAGAACTGGAGAAATATATAGCAATATAGAGAAGCGAAGAGAGAAAGAGAAAACGAAAGAGCGAGGAGAGAGAGAGAGAGAGAAGAAGCGCCGAACTCATACAATTTCCGCCTCATCAAAGTAAACTGTCGTAACCCGTAAGTTAATAACGGGGAAAACTTACCACATCCACTCTTGTTTAACGATCCGCCATCCATTTCCCCCGCGCCCCGTCTGCGGCTCCTTACCTCCACCTACGCCCTTCCGAAGCTTAGACGAGCGGCGCAGCCCCGCACCTTATTTGAGCATTTCCACGGCCGCCATAAATTTTCAGCAAAGAGAGCGGGGGCCTAGGTGTTTCATAAAAGGGAATTTGCTTTGGACCCTAAGTGTCAACGAGGTGCGGTTGAGAGGGGGAGGCGGGGAGGCAAAGTGCACGTTAATTAAACACACCACCCCGGTGGAATCAGCGCCCGTCCAGCCCCTGTCGCCGCGATTAGATTTGCCTTTTCCCCGGGACCCGCTGGCGTCTCCGCGCGCGCGGCTTTTCTCAGGGAGAAAACGGCGCCGCCGTCGACGTGCTGGAAGCGACGCCGAGTCTACATACTCGGCCAGAGGCAGCCTTTGCGCCGGCTTTCGCTCAACTTTTCGGCTCGTCCTTTCCGACCCCTAAGATTTTCCTTCTTACACCGGCACAATTTTCCGCTTGCTAGAGCCTGCCAGAGTCAGAGAGTTTGTAATATAAATGATACGCAATGGTATTGTTATATTCGTACAACTTCTGACCGAAAAAAACGCGGGGTAGCAGTTTAAAGCTTTTTTCCAACTCCATTATGTTACGTCACTCTGAGAATTGAACGGCTGGGGGTGTTCCCATGCACGTAAAGTCGACGCGAATAATTTCTTCCGGAACATATTCAAATTTTCGAAAAATGACATTGTCCGAAAAATCTAATGTAAAAAAATAAAAAAGAAAAAGAAAAGCGAAAAATATTTATTTATTTTATATAAATAATAAAGCATGCTATTTTTAAGCAATGTTACCATTTATGGAAATGTCCCGGAAAAAACTTGCGTTGAGTGTATCATACACTTTAAAGTAAATTGTTAATTAGAGAAAATAAATATAATGAAAAAATTAATTAAATTTCATAGAAAAGCACCCAGAAATCCACTGATTTTCTGGATTTCACTGTTCTAAACCAGTTAATTCAATCATATGATTAAATGTGGTGAATCAAAATTAATCACATTTATATATTGTTATTACCTATATATAAAATTCTTTGCAGAATACTTGCTTTTAATTATTTTGTACATTTTATAAGGCCCTTTTTAAAGACAATTTTTCGAAAAAGCTTTATGCCATTACAAAAAAATCTTTATTTTTCGCAAAATTTATTTTCATAACAGCTTTTAATAATCTGTTCATTATCTGAAGTAAAATAAAGTAATTGAGACACTTTCTTCTTAGCAAATTTCTTAGATGTTCCCTTCATTTTGATTGCCTTTAGATCAATATAAATAAAAAATGTTACGCAAAAAAAATGCTTAACTTCCTGCAAAACAATTCGATTATAATTCCAGCGGGATCCGCAAACTAATTTGGCGGTTTGACTTGATTATGAGATATGCACAGCCCTGCGCACCGTAACTCTTTATCGCGCGTCCTAAATAGCCGTCCGAATGCCTCCGCTGAAGCGCGCCATTATCAGGCGCAAATAAGACGCACAGAAAGCCGTACACTCCCGCGGGCTATGCATGCCGCGCGTTAACCTTCCACCGTGATTGCACGCTTGCCAAGTCCTACTTCTTCATCTGGCTCACTCCGCCCAGCTCGTGCCGTAAGGTACCTCCCCCCTGCGGCCTTAATGTAATTGAGTTGCGTCGCTTCCTACGGGCGCCGCCGCCCCCGCCGGCCTCCAACCGGAAGTGCGCCTTATCGCGGCGGGCTAGCTCGCGGAAAATTTCAGCTCGTCGCCTTTAAGGGAGCCCTCCCCGGCCGTTAAGTGCAATGGACGCCGCCGTTGTCCCCGCCGAGATCCGTCGATATCCGCGCCGCGTAGCCAAGCATTCATGAAAATTCACGATAAGTGCGGCCGCCCCCCGCGCCTCCCTTGCCGATTTCGAGGCCAGACAGTGCTTTATAACGCGGGGGGCTATGGAAATTGCTGCCCCGCAACGATTATGACCTCGGGCTCCTGCGGCAAGCCTCCACCTGTCTTTTGTTTTGTCTAATGCAGCGTGCGGTCCATTTGTACCATGATGACACTTTTCCTGCTCGTGTGGTCTTGGATGATTTCTTTTTCTCAGTGGAATTTTCTTTTACAAGATTAAAGCTCTACCGAGCTTTTTTCAACTCATAATACTTCCACTGTTGAATTTAATACATTCAGATTTCTTTAGAATATTAATACATTAGGATAACAATTGGCAGTGTGGAAGATGTGGGCGTGATTGAAATAAATATCAACACGTAATTAGAACCACAAACGAATGTTTATTAAATAATTTGTAATGTGCACGAGCGCGGTTGCGAGCGAGCGGTGAATCGGAGTTAGATGAAACGTGGAGCGTGTGCTCAGGTCAAGCTGCCACAGCAGTAAAGAGCTTATTAATTTTACATTAGAGTTCAATGAACTCTAATAATAAATTCTAATGTTTTATTTATAAAAAGCAGAACTGCAATATTTATTTGACGTGCCTGAAATAAAAAATGTCCAAGTCTATTCAGCGAAATTTTGAGTAAATTCTGGAATATACACTGTCAATTTTAATTGAAAGCATCATTCAGAGCTTGATGAATAAAACAATATCATTCGAACTTTATAAAAATTGAATGCAATAATTTTTTTTCTACGAGTTTTATTTAATTGATTAAACTGAAATTAATATGCGATTTTTTTCATTTTAGCAATTAATTTGGGATTTCAACTTTTTAATCAAATCATGCAAATATTTTTTATTAAAATTTCTTTTTCACCACGCCCGCGTTAAAAGTACTACATTCTCTACCGGCGGCGTAACGAGAATGTGGTAATTTCAACTCGGTTGTGGTGAAAAATAGCATATGCACCATGGGAGTAAACAAAGAAAGCCTCAGATCACATGTTTATCGCCGACAATTACATGCAATCTGAGACATTCTTTATTTTTCCTCCCATGGTGCATAATATACTATTACGCCGGGTTGAAAAAGAAAATAACCATGTTTTCGTTTCAATTTCGTAAAGAAATGTAATGAAAATTTTTTTATAACTTTTTGCGTTTCTCGTCAAGGAAAATTTTCATTTCGCTTATTTGATAAGATTCAACGCAATTTTCTAATTTGAAGTCTTTCCCCGAGCCTTATCATCTTGTCGTTCCTTTTATATCGTTCATCCCCGGTAGTACCATCTAACTTCCGCGTGCACATCGACTAAAAGCCACATTCTGATCTTAGCTCCGAGAAAGAGATCTACCGGAAAAAATTTAATAAGACATCCAAGAAGTCCCACTGCGCATTTTTTTCCGTTTCACTTCTTTTATATTTTTCCGCTTATTTAATCCGAAGCATTTAGCTGCAGGTAATCATCCCACAGTGTAAGCCACAGTACTACAAAAGTAATCCTTTATATAAATTTGGCAATAGAGGTTCATCCGAATTTCGAACAATTTTTTAAAATCTATTTCAAAGCGGATTTCCTTTTTTGAGGAAAACAAAATTTCATTTATTTCCTTTTTTCGAAGCAAAATGTAGGCGAACCTTTAACTAATCTGAATCCTCTAAAAGGCAAATAATCAAGGATTCTTTTTTTTTCGCACTCGAAAAAGTTTTCGATAAAACAAATGGTCATAACATAAAACATAAAAATCAGATTGGTACGCTTGCTCCCACGAAATGTTCGGAAGTAACAGCGCAGGAAAAGTCAAACTTCAAATACTTCCATTAGTAATTAATAAGATCATAACACTAAACTGGGCGTTATCCTACCCGCGAGTGACCTTAAAGCTCGTTAAATTTAATCCACCGGTCTATTACGTCAGCTTCGGATCCCACCCGCTCGCGGTTTACGATACGAATAAAAAGGATATTAAAAGGAGACTTTTCTATCCGCGGACGTTAATCAACGCATTTGGAAGCGCGAGCTAAATCAAGCTCTTTTCTCGGGCCCCGAGTCTCATTAAGGTAATCACGGCCGGTGTACGGAAAAGAGGAAGGGGATTCGTCTTCAACACAATGCAGAGGCACGCGCTAAATGGCCCGGGCCATTCCGGCGGGGGCTCCGGGTGGTAAATATACCACGCACCCGGCGACTGCCGGTGCGTCCGCTCTTACCGCCGCGCCGAAACCGACGAAAGCGTGTATTTGGCTTCGCCGGAGGCGTGTATATTTGTGCCAGCGGTCCCCTCCAACCCGGAACTTTACTGTTAATTTATATTAATGCCGGGGCGAGCGTGGCGGGCTCTGCATTTACTCCCGCTCTACCGCTACACTTAGAAGGCTTGTGTACAGAAGCTGCTGCTCCGCGAGGTCTCTAGCAAAATATTTCTCGTTAATTCGGCATCCTATCTGCCTGCGAGCTGCTTTCTTTCTTATAACTTTCTTCTCGCCGAGATGCGAATCCCGTCCCTCTCCCCCGCATTTGCTTCCTTCTCTCGCTTTTACAATTCCTGCTCTTCGCGAACGGAATATCGAACGCTTGCTTAGCAGATACTATAATTACGCTAGACTGAAGTGCGCACGTAATAAAGCTTTTTTATGATCTAGCTTACACAAACCGTGATCTTTGCAAGTTTACTGCGATGGTAATATCATTTGAAGTACATCAAACAGTTATATTAAATCTTCTGCGCGGAGTTAAAAGTTAGTTAAGATACCTTTGTATTTTAGTCGAATATTTCCTAGATATTATAAGTCATGATTGAAGAGAGAGTGTGGAAAGGATTTTATTCTTAATGATTTAACTTAATGAAAATTAAATCGTTTTGCGATTTATTTATTATAAAAAGGAGTGTAAATCTCAAAAGGGTATTGCCAAATGCCAACGAAAGCGTTGAAATTATCCAAACTTGGCAAATAATGCATGCAAATAAAAATAATTTAAAGATAATTGATTCCTAAGTTTTCATAAATCATTCATACAATTAGATTAATCTATTAGATAATTATCCCCGCAATCGAAACATTTATTAAAATCCCTAATTGGAGTAACCAACTCCATAGCACCTTAAGATTATACCGACGTAAAATCAAACTTGAAACAAAACGAAATAAAGAGAAAGTGGATAGGAAATTGTAAGAATTACCCCCTGTTAGCAAACTACAGGAACTTTCTCACTTTCGCACTTTTCGCCCGAGAGCAGTTTACAAATTCTGGAGCCCGTAGCTCGTATTCAGACAACTACGTATTTCCATAGAGATGCTTTTTTTTCCTGGTATTTTCCGTGCTTGTTTCTACGTCTTACAATTCATCCATTTTAACACGAAGTTTTGTCTTCTTTTTATTGTCTCGCTAAAAGTAAAGTGAGTTGTAAAACTTGCCAACCACTTGTGCTTTCGAGAGCAAGTTCGTTGCCAATGTATTTCAGCTACATAATTATTCTTATCCGAAAATCAAATGTTTGTTTTTGCTCAAATGTGACTCTGCTTTTCTGATAAGGTATTTCTGACGCAAAAGCCAAATGAATGAAGTGTAATCATTGAAGTACATTGCTTATAATGTAAATGATAATGTATGCATACAATTTCAGTGTCGTACACTGCAAATACCCGAAATAATTGTCTTAAAAAATCGCATTCAGAGGAATTGAGGGCCCGGAAACAGAAAGGGGACGAAACGAAATTTCCGCGGATAACTATTGTCCACGGAGTAAATTTTAAAAATTATTAAAATTACATTTTTTATAATTGATACTTATAGATAA
>JAXIUT010012920.1:0-22800 GCA_035586675.1 Eurytoma californica
AGGGAGGCCGAAAATACAATCTTTCGAAAACGGCATAGGTCGGAAAGTTGTATTTTCGGTCCGCTAGGCTGTAAACGTATTTTTGCGTGAGCCAGCGAAGAAAAGCACATTTCTTGGACCCCTCGGAAGAAAAGCTCATTTCACGTAATTCCATCGAAATTTACCGAAATGTGATTTTTTGTTGTCGTGTAAAACTCGCGAAATGTGCTTTTCATTGCGACAAAACTAAGAAAAGTGCTTTTTTCGCGGCAGGTTTCAATTATTATACTAGTTATTGTTTTAAAGCACTGTAATGAACTTTTTTTCGTTAAGTAAAAGTAAAATGTGCTTTTATTCGTTAAAAATGGCTGAATGCAATCGTGCTGACGGTTTAAAACACAAATTTTTGCCTGAATTTGATTCACCGTAGCGGAAATTTTTATATGAAAAGCTCCTAAAAAATTTCAGAGCTTTCCTGAAAAAGTTATGAAGCTTTTCCTATAAAAATTGAACTTTTCACATAAAATAAACTGCGTTCAACTCAGAAAAATTCAGATAAAAATTGCAGTAATCTTATCACGCTTAAGTTTTTTCCCATAATGTTTACAGTGAGCTTTATCGTAAATTTTACGAGAAAATTCTCTCACTGTACATATAGGATACATTATAATATTAAGTCTGGCATTATAACGTAAAATTATTTTAATATTTCTAGAAACGACGAACGTTATTTCATTTGAAAATTTGTTTTGGTTTATAAATATAATAAAGAATATTTTTACGCTGATAAGGATAGATCGGTAACTCCTTCACTTTTCTCTCATAATTTCCATGATCAATAATTGAAAATAGATTTGGTACTTTATTACTATTTAACGATAGATATAAAAATTGCTGTTTGACCATTTCTCCTTTCATCGGCAAGTAACTCCCGCGGGTTAAGTAACAGCGTGGGCGAGATACTCTGCATAAGGCAGCGAGGCGTGGAAATGCAAACGGCGCCGGGGCACGCGCGCGCGCACCGAGCGCGCCCTAATACTCTTAACGCGGCGAAAATGGGCAGAGAGAGCCGCAATAATGGAGGGCCCCGGCGCATAAACGTTAATGTCTCGATCACGGCCTCGCCGTGGCGCAAACATACGTGTAACGGTAATTCGAAAGATGCTCGCCAAATAATGCCGGAACGATCCCCCCCTTTAAAAGCCCTGGGATGTACCTGCAATGTTGATTGCACCGCTCGAACGACTCGCTTTTAAGCGCCTATGCTTTTAATTAACGCTCTAACCTATAGTGCTGCGAACACTTAGTTTTTACATTGATGTAGGTTTGAAAAATCGATTTGTGTATCGAATTTTTTCTAGAGGAGATGGGGAGACAAGAGGGATACAGGGTGCATTATGGATACTAATGCATCATTGGAACACGTGAAGTGATTTACACAAAAATGCAATATTTTGCTAGTTTCAATAACGTTTCAAAATAAAGAAAAACATTTTATTAAATTTATCAGTAATTTTGTTTTCATCACATGCTCGCCGAAAGTCCAATTTCCCTCTCGGCGACCCATCGGAGTTTGTACTTTCGGCTCGCTATTGGTGGAAAATAGTATACATACCTAGCCCTGTATAATAAGAAAAGTCTCAGATCACATGTAATTGTCGACCGAGGCGAAGCCGAAATAATTAATATACTATTTTTTTCAATGTTTTAAATATGTTTTTTGTTCGTTTTTTGTTTATTTTTATTTTTTCGAGATATATGCTCTACTAGTAATGTATACTGTATCATGTGTGTGCTTTTTTGCTTTACTGAACCTAAAATTCCAAAATTTCTGGAATTTACATAGTAGAATATGCGGGCCCAATAGCAGTTGAAAAAAGTGAAAAAGATCGAAAAATAAAATGTTAAAATAACAAAAAGAAAGCACAAGAAGATTATTTAAAAGGAAAAGAATATTTAATTTATTAAATTAAATTATGTAAAATCTTCTTTTTATTTTCTTTTTTGTTATAATTTTGAAGTTATGCTCGTCTGATTATTTGCAGACATAGAAAAATAACTAAGTAAAATTTCACTCGTTTGTTAGAATATAGAGAAATATTATTTTATCTCGTTTTAAATAAAAACGAACAATTTTTACGTAACCTAGTACCATTCCTCATTATTTCTGCTGTCTGCTTAGTTCTTCTCGAGAAATGATTAGAGAGGGAGAGAGAGAGAGAGAAAGAGAGAGAGGGGGATATTTCTTTTATTTTCCCGCTTGTACGAGAGCATTGAAAATACGCTACTTTTGTTTATAAATAAAACGCTAACGGCGACCCCGATTGTATTAGCAGAAGCGTGCCTATTTTTTTCCTCCTTCCCTCCTCTCCTATTGCAGATTCGAACGGATATAATTTTGATTTAAAATAGACGCTGTCATATTTTCCGATTCCCCGGTCAGATTGATAAGTTTTTTCTCACGATTTGCTAGGGTCATATAGCCAATCTTTCTCCTTTTTTTACCGAAGCTAATAGAACCTGGAGGAACAATCGATTGACGGTTATAATCGCAGATTCACACAGGTAATAATAAACTACGTGCAAGAGGAGACTACTGGTTTTTGCACGCCCTTTTTGTTTAAAACAGCTTTGTTTATTTTTCGCGATTTTTTTACTCGCCGCCTTTTTATACCTCCTTATTGAACTATTAATTATTGTGTATTTATAGGAGAAATGAAAATAACCGTGTATTTGCATCGGTCCGACCTTCGGACATCGCGTAGCGATTTTACATCGACACGAGGTTACGCTCCGTGTACATAATTCAAGCGGACCCTCCTGAATAATTTTAATCGTGCGCGCGCGCGCAAGATTATTCGCCGGCGCGTGAAGTTCGGCCCGGAGCCTTGACTGTTTTGCCCGAATTTTTCCGCAGCGAACGGCGAGTTGACGTCTCTTAATCCGCGCTCGTCGCCCTAATTACTGTTTCGGTATTCAAAAACTCGTTGGACAGGGCTCGGAATACAAAGGTGCATTAATGTCCCACTGCCAGTGGGTATTCTGAATTCGAAACAACTTCCGCGAACTCGTTTAGCCGTCTTTTTTAAATTAAGTGAGCGGTTGAGCCGTGGTCGGGCGGTCGTACGCAGCTGCTTTAATTTATTACTTTTTAAATCTTAATTAAGTAGCTGTTTATGGAAAATTGTACAAGCAATAAATTCAGCCAATAATCTCAACTTGTCTGAATTTTAAAAGAGTTATTAATTATATTTGTGAAAAACTGAAAAGCGGTAATTTTTCTGAATAAGCTAAAAATGATCGATATGAAATGATACTATGTCGTTTATTTTGTAAAAAATTATTTCATACTAGCGAGTTAAATGAATTTTTATGCGACCATAATTTTTCTTCCCAAATTGTCATTTTTTAATGTTCTGCGCATAAGTATGAACCACGTATTTTCTATTAATCAGATTTTTTGAATAAGAATATTTTGATTAATTCATCTTTTAGATTTTTTTAAATAATTTGACCAAATGGAACAGTTTTAACCTGTCCAAAACGCAGGCTCAAAAGTTTTTCTTCACTTATTGATAGCCATTACATGCAAGAGTTGGCATCGTTATAATATCAGTAGTTACATACAGAGTAGGCAAGACAGTATATTTTTCAAATGTTTTTATTATGCATTAAGTTCACTTTTTTATGTTCATCAAATGTTGTGCTCTTACTTTGAATAACGTCAGTAGTTACAGACGGTGTAGGTAAGGCATCTCTTTTTGAAAATGCCTTATAACATCAGTAGTTACAGACAGAGTAGGTAAGGCGTCGCATTTTTTTAATGTTTTATTCCGCAATGATTAAGTTGCTTTTTTTCGTGTTCATCAAATTTTGTACTCTTACTTTGAAAGAGTTAGCATCGCTATAACATCAGTAGTCACAGACAGAATAGGTAAGACAGTTTTCAAATGTTTTATTCCACAATGGTTAAGTTCTTTTTTTATATTCATCAAATTTTGTTCTCTATATCAAGATACATGTTTCATAGTAAATCAAACTGAAATGTACTTTTCTTATTAACAAGATAGCATGACAGCTCTTTTAACGAAGAAAAAGCTAAAATATGTTCACACCACCGAATAATTTCAAAATTATTGAGAATTTGAGCAAAATTTTGGGCAAAGAAGTGTACATTATAAAAATGTAGCTTCGAAAATGGCAATTATAGTAGCTATTATATAAGTTTTTTCACGCTAAATCTCCCCGGTACCTTCAATTCCCTCGACAAAGGATCCAGTCCAGTCTCGAAACAAAAAGCGAATTTCATCACTCTTTGAGCGAAACAGCACAGACGAGTCGAAGCCTTCCAGCCGGCCCCGGTGAGCTCGCGGCTCTTTAATTGGTCTTCAGCGAATTCAACAGTGACTCGCGCGCAGGCTCGCTATTGTGCCGCGGGTATATTTGCATTTTTCTTTCAGACTCGCTTCTGTCCCTCCGCACTGCCGGCTCCCTCGGTGTATCCACCCTCCGGAGGCTGGCATAATGAAAAGTCGCGCGGATAATTTTCTCATCAAGGCGTCGGTAGCCGCGGGACATGCCGCTCGGCCGTCGGAAAAATAGGCGGCCGATCATTGTGATCGGATTATTATAATGCTCGTAATGTTATAAGTTTTGTGGGGCGCGGTTTTTTTTCGAGGCACGACGGTGGGTGTAAGAAACTTCGAAGGTTGGTATTATTAAAATTTCAATGTCAGCTGTTCATGATTTTACTACGGACTGTTTTTGTATGCAGTCTGAAGGGGGATGTCCCTTTGAATACTTCAACGTATTATTAATTATGGAGAAGTTCAATTTTTGAAATGGCTTCCGTCTTTTAGGGGATGCAGTTATGTATTAACTAGTTCAGTAACAATGGGTGCTTGGACTGCTCTGCAGGAGTGACTATTAAAATTCTTAATTTCCGGTACGAAAGAAGGATTTCCAGTGATCTGAATTTATTCAGGAAATAGAACGCAAGAGAGAGAATACACTTTTAGACATGGAAACTTTGATAAAATTTTCATTTCAGTTCAGTTATATTTTCGAAATTGTATATTGGAAATCGGGATAAACCAGTTTTAATTGAAAGTTCAGCTGCTATTGTTATACCGAGAGAAATTTTATTGCAAAATATAGTATAAATCTATCAATAACTTCTACTAAGTTTTACTACATACACTCTAAAGTCCAAAAAAATTGACGCAAAAAAGCATCAATTTCAATGTTTCTACTTTGCTAAAGTAAAAAATTAGCTAGCTTCCACTTTTTTGCGCTTTTTTTACATTGGACTTTAGAGTGTATGTTTGCTTTTTTGTTCTATTTGTAATCTAAAATAATATTTCCTTTATTTTTGCTGTTCTTGTCCTATGCGATTAAAATAAATTTTATCCTCTATTTATTTTTGCTTAATAAAACCACTTGGAAAATGCACTGTCTTACCAATTCTGTCTGTAACTACTGACGCCATAATGAAGCTAACTTTTTCAAGACAAGAGCACAAAATTTGATGAATATAATAAAGAACTTAATAATTGTGGAATAAAACATTTGAAAAATACCCAGTCTTACCTAGTCTGTCTGTAACTACTGATCATCTTTTTAAAGATAATGGCTATTAATAAGTGAAAAAAACGTTTGAACCGGCGTTTTGGATGGGTCGAAACGGTTCAATTTATTCACTTTATTTCAAAAAATTCAAAAGAATAAATCATCACAATATTCTTATTCAAAAAAATCTGATTAATAATCAAACCACATGACCCACATTTAGATTACTTCAAGATTTCCACGAAAGTAGTTAAAAAAATGACCGATTCTCGATTCAAATACAACATTTTACAAACACTCCGAATTCCAGTAATGTCAGTTAAGAGCTTCGACGTCGGACGAGGAAAAATATTCCGCAGAAGCGAATAAGTTTATTGAAAGAGCCCGCGGACCGGCGCGTTCGAGGATAAGTGAATCCATTTTTCAGGAAAATTACCTGGCACTCTGTAACAATTTCCAGGGCAGCGTCCTTAAAAAAAGGGGAGGAAGCGAGGCGAGCCAAACCAACCTTCCGGCCGAGGATTTTTTCCCGGAGGTGAGATATGTGCCAGCGTCACGTCCGACCAGGAAGTCATAAAAGATTACCCGCGGCAAAAATAAGCCCCCGCGAAATCTCGCCGGGGGGCGGGCAGGCCGGCTCTCGCTTATTTATCGGTCGGTGGGGTCGATCCGAGAGAGTCGGGGGGGGGGGGGGAGGGGCCTTGACTGTCCTCCCGAAAAATAACGCCGCGGGACGGACCGCTCCGCCGGGGCAACTGGGTCGAAATTAATAAATCGCGCGAGTGCGTCTTGAATTATTCGGCGCGCGAGCTGCGCGTCCGCGTTTTAAAAGCGCGAGCAGGGTATCTACACGTATGGGTGAGGCAAGCGAGGCGAAATTGGATGTCCCGCGAAATATTTAGTGGTCTTACGTAGTACTCGGGATAAATATGCACCCGTTGACCGACGACTAACCGGTTCTCCGCCTCCTTTCTCCGAATGAAATTTGCATGTAATATCTTTATTATACTTTAGAATGCTGTACTGATAATTGTGGAAAATTTTCAAAATTTCTAATCAAATATGTGGTATTTTAAAAATGATCTAACGAATAAAAACAAAGAGATTAAAAGAAAATAACCATTCCGTTGCAATTAAAATATAAAAGTTATTTATTACAAATAAGTTACTGCTAAATTGCTCTTCATTTTTGCTAATTGTTCTCGTTATAAGGGCTTCAATAGTTTCGATTACCTTTTCTCTCACGTATATAATGAATAGCTTCTTTTTCTAAGGTGACGTGGCGTCTAGGATTTATGATCTAAGAAGTTATTTTATAAGAAACATATTACTGTAAAAAAATACGAAATTTGATGAATGTTAAACAAATTTTCGATACCTAGTCTGCTTAGAACATTGAAAAAAATGCATTTAATTATCTTATCAACTTTATTTAAATTTATTATTAGCATCTCAATTTCTTATGGATACAATAATTGTCAGCACTTACGTAAGTATATGCATTTCAAGACACTTTGGATGAGTCTCAAAAATAGTTTAAAGTTATATTTTTATCAGCAGATGTTAGCAATCCCTCAACTCTATTTTCAAGAACCGTATGACTGATGAATGAATAGACAATTACCGTAGTTGTTTAAGTAAGTAAAACTTAGATTGTTAAAAATAATGCGTAATACTTTGATCCAGAGTGAAAGTTACCCATATCAAGTAAAAATCTTCAACAAATTTACAAATTTTGGAAACCGTGTGATACAGATTTGATTTAGGTACATAAAAAATCTTTTTTCAACGAAAAGTACAGCCATAATATCTATAAGTTGCAAGCTCCAATTAAAAGTACGTAAATAGTTATTAATTTATTTTTTGGTTTTTAATATGTTAATTCGTAACATGTTTAATTCGAAAGTTTCGCATTTAAATTTTCAATATTACTCTGTTTTTCTATGTAAAGTACTGCTTTCATTCTTGTTTAATGCAAAGCTCACGTCTCCAATCTTAAATACTCCGTATTTTGAATTTTAAATGGTACATAGAGTTGAAAAAGCTGTCGTTCAAGTTTGAATTATATGCAGCATAAATGATTGGTTAAACAATTGTTACAATTCTTGCAAAACGAATGCCCAAATGTTTTTCTCACTGATTGATAGCCATCATTACATCTTGAAACAGTTAGCATCGTTATAACATAAGTAGATACAGGTAGAGTAGGTAAGACAAAGTATTTTTCAAATTATTTATCCTACAATAATTAAGTTCTTTTTTTACATTCATCAAATTTAGTGCTCTTGCTTTGAAAGAGGTACCGTTCTTATAGCGTCAGTAGTTCCAGACAGAGTTGGTAAGACAGTTCATTTCCCAAATACGCAATGATTAAGTCAATTAAAAACGGAGTAGGTAAAGCAGAGCATTTTTCAAATGTTTTATTCCACAATAATTAAGATCTTTTTTTTATAGTCATCAACTTTTGTGCTCTTGCTTTGAAAGAGTTAGCATCGTTATAACATAAGTAGATACAGACATAGTTCGTAGGACAATGTATTTTTCAAATTAATGTTTTCTCACATGTCAGAGAGCACCGTCCTTTTGAGATACATCACTATCATAATCAAGCTTATTCTCCATACCATAAGAAACACAATTAATTCGAACCTCCCCGTCGAGAAACGTTGAAACGAAGTAACCTAAAGGTAAGCGTTTCCTTTCCGCAAATCACACTTGACGCGAAGCAACGAGGAAGCACACGCGATCGCCTCGAAAAAGGCACGATACGGCTCACGCAGACCGACCGCAGCCCCTTGTTTTTTTTTTTTTTTTGCCGGCGTGCGCACGCGTGCCGCCCCATCCGTCCGGGGGCGAAGGGGGAGGCGGCCGAAATCGATGGAGCACACAGAGCGCGCCGACGTACGCCGCCGTGAGTTATCGCGCTCGCGGCGCTAGGTGGCGATTTTTGTGTATGATTTACGCGCGAGCGAGCGGGCCGCGCGCCGTCCTTAAATAGACGGCGAGTCGCTCGCTATCGGAAATTTCTGCACGACCTACGGCGCGCGCCTCGTATTAATAGACCGGACGCCGCCGCAGAGCCGCGCGGCCGCCTCGTGTGTACGCCTCGCACGTGCGCCCGCTCTCCCGCACGGAATTTTCGGAGCCGATCGAGACCTTACCCCGCCTCGCCCCTCCTCCCCTAGGAACCAGGCGAGATTTCCGTCAAGTTGGTCGGGAGGAGGAATTGCCGATTGGGACGTTGGCTTATTAAGAGATTGACGGTTCGTGAGGTGCTAGTGTGTTTTTTTTTCTCAAATGGATGGTTTCATTATGTTCCTGCGCTGAGAGATTCGGTTGATTTATTCCTTTAGCGAGTGTAATAATTCTGTCGGCGTTGATGATCTTCATTCTATTTTAACTTTTTGATAAAGTGTCTTGTATTTACGTTTTTTTTATCTTGTTAAGGCATAGCAAATTATCTTTATCGAATTAAAATAATTGTTTTTTTTTATTATTTTATTATTTGATCAATAATGTTTGTACATTGCAGTTATTGCGTGGAAAGTTTTATGTTATTCCTGTTGAAAGAAATTTCAGCAGACAATGGATTGAACATTTAAACTGCAGAAAATTATCATTTTTACTTTTGTCGAGAGGCATTATAGTTTCCAAAGTAAAATACTATTATATAATGAAGAGATAATAATGATACTTCGATTTTTCACTGCTAGAGAGCAAGTTTTTCGGCCCTACCGCAAGTGCTTCACACACGATTATGGCAATAAGAGGAATTTTATCATTTTACGATGTTTAATGAGACACAACTAATTTAACAAATATTTAACTAATTTAATTGAAAAACATCTGCAAATATTCAACCAATCTAATAGTGTTATTATTAATGCACGGTCAAAGTTCCGGAACATTTCTATGAAAATTATTTTGCCCACCTCCTAATTCCACCCCCACTCCATTTCGTGAAAGAAACCAAGTGAAACTTACCAAGATTAATCGAACTGGGATTGCGGCGAACAAACGAAGCTCAGCTTTCTATGGCTAAAAAATCCAGAGCTACGCCAAGGGGTGAGGGAGAGCTGGGAGAACTCCTGCGGGCGAGCTTTGTCGCGGGGTCGCCAGCCAGTATTGACCTTTGTGCGCGCGCGCACCGCCTGCGTCATCGTGCATTCGGAGTTCGGGAGAGGCTGCGCTTAGCTTCGTACGACGCGTAACGCATTTATTTCCCTCCCCGTGATTTATGACCTCGCGCGCAACAGCCTCGCGGCACCCCTCCCGCACAGGTAGCCTCCCCCCCTTCATTTCACCGTTTGCCGAGGGGGGCGTGAGGGGGAGTGGGAGGGACGGGCCTCTTCGCAGCCGGGGGAAAAAGGAGCGCACCGCAACGTTTTGACAAATCGCCCGGTATTTTTGCCTTCGCGGTTTGACCTTCGCCCCCGCGGCCGGTGATTAATCTCACGTCGTCTCGCGCACTGCTCTCTCTCTCTCTCTCTCTCTCTCTCTCTCTCTCTCTCTCTCTCTCTCTCTCTCTCTCTCTCGGTTTCGTTTTCTGCCCGTTGACCGTCCGACCGGGCATGTTCACGGCGATTTTTGAGGCGGCCCGGGATCGACTGCTCCGAAGGAAATTGAAAGTCGTAAAGCCGCGGACTAAAAATGAACGACGCAGGCGCGCGACGTCGGCGGTCACTGTCGCGGGAATAGAATTTTTTAACGACCCCGCAGCCGTAAAATTTTTCGCATCGAGTCGCGCTTTTTTTAGGGTTTTATATTTTTACCCGGGAAACCGGACTATCCGTGGCTTTAAAACTTTTCTGCAGCACACTGACGTCATTCGATTTTGAACTTCTTGTTAAAGTTTCTTTTTTCTGACGGAAGGAATTCCGATGGTGCCGAGAGAATTTTTTAATTTATTTTTACGTTTTATGCATTTGCAAGGTATACTGAATACGTGTAAATGACAGCAGCGACATTATATTGTTTGTCTATAACCTGAATTTTTTTTCTAAAGCTGTTGTATTTTCTTAAAATTAACCCAAATTAATACTTCGGCGTCGTCAAGGTAAATCGAAGTCATTTATGTAAAAGAGACAGGTGTGTTTGTGTGTGCGTCAGTCACGGCTGATAGAAATGAAATGGGGTGTCTCGAAGCCGCGGGGATCCGGCTAATTTCTACACTGACCTCATTAGTTTGCCGCCTGTTCTTTTACTTCTTTTTTATTCCCTTCGACGTGGATAGTAAATTGCATGAATGTTTTTCTACTCTTTTTACTAGGAGCGAAACTTATTTACTAATTTCAAGTTTAAATTAAGAGTTTGAAAAGGGTTTTCGAGTTATCAGTAGTTACAGCCAGGATAGATCAGACATCTGGTGATCGTAATATCGTTTATATCGAATAAAAATTTAGCTACTAATCTAACTTTAAATTTTTTACAATTTTACAGAATATCAGTGTAAATTTTATTAATTTAAATGTTTATAGTACCATATGTATTTACCTAGTAATACGTTTATAGTAATATCGCAAGAGTGCGTTCGCGAGTCGAATGCACTCGCATGTGAATAGTTAAACATTTGTTTATGGTTATAAGAACGTATATACGAAAGTAGGACAAATTCACATATCTAAACTAAAGCGGCTAATTGACAGTAATTAGCAGGAAGCGCTCAAAGCACTCCTTGCTCTTATGATCGTCTTGTGATTTAAACGTAACCCTTAGCTTTGACAATATGTTCCAGAGGAATAAAAATTGCTAATTAGTACAATTTAAGGCTCTTCGCAAAATTTTCTTTAATCAGCTTTAATTAGAATATTAATAGTATTAGAATATTAATGCATAAATTATGTAATAATAGAAACAACTACTACTGGTTTTCGCTGGTAAGAAGTGTGACTATATTTTTTCGCCAAATTCCAACCCTTATTCAAGGAAGCCTTAATTTTTGGGTGTTAAGGACTGAAGTGCCTCAGACACAGTGTATTGCAAGTCAATTTACCACCGGTTTCGACCTACTTGGGTCTCATCAGGTGGACGTATGCGCAACTCTCGTGATGGACACTTGGAGTTCAAAGTTCATAGTTCAAAGCTCCTTATTTTTCAACCCTTATACAAGTAGAACTACATTTAGGTATTAATTTTTTGGTTTGGAATTGCAGAGCAGAGAAATATTATATTCAGTAGAAGAAAATGTGATTATCTTCGGCTGGCCTCTATAAAATCTGAAGAAGCTCAATTCGCTTGTCTTATAATATCGACTTATACTACTGATAAGTCGCGGATGCTTTTATCTCAGTGTTCGCAGGTTGATCGTTAACCGACTCTTCTTTTTATCGGAATTTTTATAAGCGGAATCAATTTTACGAATAATCCGGTTATTGCGTACCTTTTCGAGATTAAGATTCACAAAGGCGGCCGGAGTAAATTGAGCGGCGGTGGAAACTTTCTCGCCGTGTCGCCAAGTTCGCCGGATAAAAGATTGTCTTTAATGAAAAAGCTAACGGCGGGGATCTCGTGAAATTAATTAAGAATTACCTTATCACAATAGGCAAACTCGCGGATTAATACACCAGTTCTTCGCCACTTCTTTATACTGGAACTTGAGTCTATTGCGTGGACTGCTTCGTTGTTCGGTAGTTATAATTAAAACTCTAATGATAAAAATGTTTGAGAATAAAATTTTGGAAGTGAACTAGATTCTTGCTTTGACTGTTTATTTTGAAAAAAAACACGTTCTAAATTTAAAATTTTCTATTTTTCATACAATCGTCGTTGGTAACGTTTTGGTGAAAATAAAAATTTTCATAATATTTACATTTACGAGATGAAAGTTTGGTATACTGTTGTTAATAAATTTGAGCGTACATCAATCAGTGTGATCATAGTGATGGCAAAAATTTCAAATAATATCTGAAAAAATTCCTATGGTTTCATGTCCTCAAGAAAAACAATTCATGGGTGCAACATTTTAATTTATTCTGAAATTCTTCCAGAATAAATGAAATTGTCAAATTTTATCAGAACCTTACCTTAAAGTAATCAGTTTTCATTGCAAAAAAATGATTCCACATTAAATTCGGAAGAACTAAAATATTCTTTAGGCATCGAAGAGGTATAGGATTACCAAGCAACTTCTGGCAGCCAGGGCGAAAATGCGCCGGCGAGTCGAGAGTCGAGGTGAAAAGAAGAGAAGACCGACGAGTAGTCGGGGGTGGAGAGACGAGCAAACATCTGGGCACTTTCGTCTACTCACACCGGGCCTTTGCATCCCGATGAAGATTTATAACGCGGCGAGGCCGCCTGGCAGATATATCGATCGGCGCGGCAACGCGATTTGCATGGGGCGCGCAATAATATAGGCCGTGAGCGCGGCGACGAGTTAATGTTTCGTGGAAATTGAATTTTTCTCCCTCCGCCCGACGTACCTTCTCTTTTTTTTCTCGTTGAGAAAAGCCGCTTCTTTGCTCCCGTGGCGCTGAGAAAATGAGCTTACCCCCCTCCTTCCTCAGTGTATTTTCGGCGCGGGGACTAATCTTCTTTCCTCGAGGATCTTCGATTTACTTAGCGCTTGCTTCGGAATTGGCAGTTTAAAATGCTCCATTGTGCGTTTAAAGTCAAATTTTAGCCTGTCTTGGGCGATGATTACTTGAATGGAAGTAGTAGCTCGTGAAACGTTTCGTTTAATCTAAGAATCAACTTTACTTGGATCAGTAAAATTGCAGTAATCAAGTTATAATTGGATAGTATTACCCTTAAATTATAGTTCGAAATTTTTTAAAGAGATAAACATAATTATAGTTTTGCGCAATTATATTGCAGCCTAATTTATATTTAACTAGCTAGCTAAACACGATAGGTTAATCACGCGATTAGGCTACCATGTGATCTTTTGATAAGACATACGGCTTCAAATAATAATTAGTAGTTGTAGTAATTTCGTAGCTAAACAAGGAAATTTTCTTAATTCCTATACATAATTTTACCATGTAATTTTATGGATGATATCTTCATTAGTTTATATATGTGAAGATTAATTTTTATTAAGACTCCCCTGATTATTACTATTAATTGTACGATCATTTTATTCATTATCGTACGCAAGAATTAAGATAAGAACTGCACGATTTCATTCATCTTTATACACGTGAGAGTTGATACTATCTTTTATATTACATTTTCAAATTTTCAAATCTGACACACAGGTCGGTGTAACTGCCGTAGGCTTGCCGAAATAAAAAGATACCAGGGTAATTAAAAAAAAAAAAAAAAAAAAAAAAATAGTGCAGCAGCAACTCGTAGCGCATTAAGGAAAAAAAGGTCCGGCAGCTCGCGCGCTCTCGGCGGCGCCGGCGTCCTCGTTAGCTATTGATTTCGTGTCAGCCGGTGAGAGCCTCGTATCCCGGAAGGCCGATGAAATAAGCCGCGCGCCAGGGAGATTTTTCTTTCGGTAGGGACATTCGATACTGCGAAGCCTCGCGGTACGCCTTTGCCACGTTTTCTTGAAAAATATTATTTTCGTGACATGCAACATTGGAAAATCTTGATTTTCAAGGCTTTGCTTTGCTTGTTAATATTATAGGTTAACAAGGTGTAGCACTGACTTCTATCGCATAACCCATAAGTGGGTAAAGTTTCGAGAATACTTCATTCATGGGAGAGGAGAGTGGGTTTACCCGTGGATTACAGATTTTGCAATTTTGTGCAGATTTTGAAAATTTGGCCAACACTTTATTATATGATTAAATAATAAATAAGCTAATGTCTAAGGTTTAATGCAAACATTTTCCAAAAGCAAAATCAAAAGTTATAGAGAGGAGGCAAGCGCAAAAAATGGTACATCATCACCATCAAATTTTAGATTTTTACTCAAAATTTACGTAAAGAAAAAAATTTAAATAAAATTAGATCGGAGGTGCTGTTTCGGATATAAACAGCTGCATTTCATGAACCATATTTTTAAATTATTTTAGCTATAACTTAGAATTTCATTTTCCAATTTTACGACAGTTTTCATAAAAAGCACAGAGTCCATAAAAAATGCCCCTCTTTTTCTTGAAAAGTTAAATTTTTTATGGGTATTGTATAACACAAAAAATTGGAGTAACTTTATACATTAAGCGCGTTTCTTTAACGCTCACAACAAATTGTTCACAAATTTGTAAGAAAAAATAATTTTTTTAACTCGCACATTCTTTTACAAGAGTTCGTTTTCTTTTTCTTTATTTTTTTCAGCAAAAATAGTAGAAAA
The DNA here is from genome assembly GCA_035586675.1 of Eurytoma californica. Taxonomy (NCBI): domain Eukaryota; kingdom Metazoa; phylum Arthropoda; class Insecta; order Hymenoptera; family Eurytomidae; genus Eurytoma; species Eurytoma californica. Next base: position 14,789 of record JAXIUT010012920.1, read on the forward strand.
TTATATTTTTTTTAAATGTTACGATGATTATAAACTTGAGTTTTCTTAAAATTTATTTAGTGCATATAAGAAGCATATTTTCCGAAGAATCGTGGAAATCCATGACCCAAAGTAATCTCCCATTCGGCAAATATTAAATGTGACATTACATTTTGCATTATTCTTTTAAAATAAAGTACATCCCTGCATTGAATAAAAAATTTGAATTAAAATAGTTATATGCTCCCAGTGTTGAATGCTCCACGAAAATGAAGTACGTAGCATATCGTCCTCAAAGTATTTCAACATTCTCATTTTATCATAGCTTTGTAAGAGGAAAAAAGGTCGATCGCAGAGAGCCGGGAAAGCTCGTACCCCGGCCGCTTAAGAAATTGGCTATCCGCTCCGCGGGCAGGACAAGCGCCGCGGGGTAAGTAGTAGCGGCGGGCACCGGTCGGACGCGAGCGATGAAAAGTGCCGCGTCTTCGGCTGACTCGCCTCGCCCGGATTTATGCATAGCGAGCACGCGAATTCATAAGCGACGCGCTTTAATCTCGATTTGCGAGCTTCTAATCTCTCTGAGAGCATCAGCGGGACGCATCGTGCCCCCTCGAACAATCATCCCGGGGGGGAGCACGACCGTGGAACAGTGGAACAGGTCCTGCACCGGTCGGGCGGCGACGTGATTGGCCTGAATCAGTGAAGTTACGAGGAGCTTTGCTTGTATCGCGTGATATATTAAAGCGAGTGGGAAAAAGAAGTTTGGAGTCCTCGAAAAATTATTAAAATTAGTGTTTATACATCAACAAAAACACATCTTGAATACCTACATATATCTTAAATTTACTTTTTTCTTTATATGTTTTCTTACATTTTGCTCACTTTAAAGGTCTTCAGTTTATTTAAGAAAAAGTGAACTTTCAGATTTAGAATTCAATTATATTATTTACTTATTTATTTATTTACACTTAACGGACTATAGAGTCCTGATCAATAATGCATAGCATAATATTTAACTGACTGTGCATTATAACTAAATGATTTTTTTGTATTTTTTTTATGTTTATAGGATATTTATTTTAAATGTTAAAAATAATTGAAAATGTATTATAAAATAATTATTAAATGCTGATTTTTCTTGTTTGTTACAGGTGAGTTGATTCCTTTCTTAAATACACTTCGGCATGTGAGTTGATTACTTTCCACAAAAAATGTGTACGTCATACTAAAAAATGAGAATTACGTCAAGAGTTTTTTTATTCTTGATTATCGGAAAATCTGTATTTTTAGATGTGAATTAAATTACCATTTATTTGAAGATGCACAAGAATAAATTGAAAGAGGAATTGAATATTTTGCCGAACTGACAATCGATAACACTCGAAGTCATTTTATATCGTAAATGATAATACGTTCTCGCATCTTGGGTACAACCGACTTTCTTTTCATATCCGTATCAATTGGCAATCGAGCGTCGAAAAAGGTCATTTTAATTCCCTTTTCCCGAAGAATCAATATATACGTCGTCGACCCCGGTAGGCTATCATCGTCGGCCTCGAAGTTAAAAAGCTCCTCGATGTACCGGCGCTATTTTATTAGCTCCAAGTTGACTCGCGGACGGTGAGCCAAGCCGGCGAAAGTACTTCGAATCGATTTTGTGACTGCGCGGTCCTCGACGTTGACACGTCGACTTCGATGTCGGCTGTTTTCGATTCCCTATGCGATTTATCGTTCCCCCCCGCTTCCTGTGACCCAGAAAATTTTTAAGCGAGTCTTCGCAGATACCTCGGAATTCGAAATGGACTTACGCAAGTATTTACTTAAACATTGTAAATATAAAACAATAATTGAAATGAAAAAAATATTTTTATTAATAACGTAAAGATTAATTGGTTTTTGAATATTTCTGAAGTACACTTATTCAAAGTTGAGTAAAAAATAAAACAGGTTACTTAAATTTTATTCTTTATACTTTTTAATTAATAGAATAGTATGAATTCTATAAATTATTAATTATTTATTCAGAATAAAATAATTCATTACAAAAGTAATCTTGCAAAGACAAATGTTTTAAAGTAAAGTAAAACGTGCACCTTACTAATATATTTTGAATATTCGATGAAAGAGACGATCTGAAAATTGATTACATTAAAATTATGTTTGTCAATTTAATTGCAAGACAATAATTAAGAAAGAAAAGACTGATTGGTCTTTGCATATTTGACTGATCAATTTTCTTAAGTGCACTTAGTTACTAGCGAGTGAAAAATAATACAAGTCACTTACATGTTACCTTTTTACTTCAAAACTTTATTCGGTAGAATTTAAATTCTATAATAATGCGAAATACGAATTGAAAATTATTCGAGACAAAGCCGCGGACAAGCTGAATGTGGGCGTCGCTTTGATTTCGCCCTCCCTCCCGGGTCGGAGTTTGGCTTGCCGAATGGAAAATCGCCGCGTAATTTAGCAGACAATCGAGCGACCTTATGGAAATCAAGTCGCGCGTCTATCTGCGCATGCATGCCGCGCATTTTCGCAGTCGCCTTTCGAAGCCAGCCCGGCCTAACTTTCCGAGTTCGAGTCTGTTTCCTTCATCGGCAACAATGGGAAGCGTCGCGATCGATACAACTGGTTATTTCGAGCGGAAATTATAAAATTAGTTTTGTAGAGCGCCCCATTATTCCGGTTTAATTTTACTTTCAATGAAGTTGACGCTGATAATTTGCTCGGCTCGCAATGCCACTATTTTGAGCTTAGGCGTGATGATTTTAATGCGCGCGAATGTTAATCGACAGGTGAAATTGCAGCTGCTTCGCGGTATAACGCAGATTCTCTTGGGGAAATACAAGTGTAAATCATCTTCACTGATTAAATTAATTATTACGTTGTGTGTATAAGTGCCGTTTTATTTTACAATTTCTTACTGATTGAAAATTGGGAGAGAATTTGACGATTTTCGAATGATTCTCTTAATTAATGTAATTCTCATTTGAATTTCAAGTGATTTTTATGCAGTATTATATTTATATCTTTCTTATTTCAAAATGTTTCAGAAATCTGTATCTTTGATATATTTTGCCTTAATAATAACTGGAAGTATTATAAATTTTTTTTTTGTCAAGTTTGATTCATTTATTGAAGTAATTTATATTCTTTGTGTATTATTATTTTAAATAATGTAAAACGTTAATTATGGCTTAACACTGTAAATGATAATTGAACAAAATAATGTGTTCTTCAATTTTATTTTGGTACGTTAATAAGCTTAAATTTTTTTATTCGTGGATTTTTCTTGCTCATTTACTCTCCGTATCTTAATTTATACTTTTAATAAATTATAATTAAAACTCATTTGTCGTATTTAATGAAAAATTCAAGTTTGAAAGGGCTACCGCATGTCTAGTGTTGATTTGTTGCTTGTGATCGTTACTCGACATTCGAATTCTCTGCGGGTTGTACGATTCCGAACTTGGACTCAAGTTCAGATGAACGTTTTCAATATCGCAGCTTCTCCTCCAAATGTCCAGTTTGATATCGCACTAGAGTTCTCAACTTCTACATTTCCAATTTGAACGGTTGATCAGAAATTGTTGAGAATTATCAAGCAGACATCACTTGCTGCTTTAAAGTGATTTTCAAATGTCAAGCAAAAATACTCAATTTCATATTCTTACATATGTTTAATTATAATGCTAAAAAAAATTCTCAAGTACTATAAGGATGCTTCTTTTTAATTCATAAATTCTCTGATGATTCAAATTGAAATATTAAATTTATTTCAAAATAGTTTACCACTTAGCCAATCAAATTGTTCCTTCAGCCGCTTGAAAACCTCCTACCATCGTTTTTTTAAGTGAGGGTAATAAAAATTTTTGTTACAGTGGCAAAAGAGATTTCTTTCAGTCCGACAGTTACAACAAAAAGAAAAGGTCGAAACTTTTAGGGACACTTCCCGTTCGCCTTAGCCAGTTAATCTTCCGTAACGAAGTTTTTTCATCGTCCCATAAAAGCATGCTTTTAAAGTCGTCGAAACCAGGCAGGAAACATCGGCGATCATCGACAGCGTTCCGGGGGCAGCGCGCGGACGGGGAAACGTCAGCAATTAGAAATGACGTCGCGGGGTCGCGTGGAAAACTTTGGCGTGGAAAAATTCGGCTCCACTTCCGGAGGAGGTGGGGGTGGGGGGCTCGTTTAAACTCGTCCTCCCTGGCCGTTTTCATTTCTCCGGGACAACTTCGCCTCGCCCTTGCCCGAAACTCCGCGGTGTGTGTGTGTACCGGGCGAACTTCCTCGTGTCCTCGTTTCCCCCCTCTCTCCCAACGTCATCTTTTCCCTTCGTCTCGGGCTGCGCGCGTACGTATATATATACACGCGGCACCTCGTCGAATGGAGTCGCCGAGGAGAGAGAGAGGCATCGGGGATCTCGTCGAAGGGATATTGATTTTTTTTTCCTCCGAGCGATTGGTCCTGGTTGGGAAAACGGGGTTAGAGGTCCGAGCGACTTTGACAAATCTCGCGCTCTGAGCGGGGGAACGCCCGTTCCATTTGTTTCTTTGAAAAGTTCAAAAAAGCCGGAATCTCGGCGCTGATGCGATTCCAGATGATGATAGCGTCTCAGATTTTCAGGTTTGGTTGGCTCGTAATATTTCTTTTTATCAATTTTCGAAAATCCACTATTTTTATGTTATACAGAAATTTAATTTTTAAAAGTACGCGAAAAATTTGTATTGATGCGTGATTTATTTATTAGCACACGCTAAATTGGCTGGTGTGTAATCTCATATTTATTCTAAAGTTAGCGAGTGAAATTCAACTATACAGGAATGAAATTTAACTCTATTAAACTCTAGTAATACAGTACTACTAGAGTCAAATTTCACTTCTTTTGAGTTAAATTTGTCTCAGCGAACTAACTTATAAGAATAGAAGTTAAATTTCACTCTAACCGATTTAGCGTGATAATGTAATAAAAGATAATAAATTTATAATAGAATGAAGATTCATATGGAGTTTTGTAGAAAGCTTATACGATAAGAAAGTTTTAAAGCTACGTTTTTTCATTAAAAAGTTTAGTTTTCACCGTATAATTCAGGGTAACTACGTCTGCTCATCTTTTACGACACTGCAATATTATTCTTGCAGTATCTTGTATTTTGACGTTATGTTGTCCAAACTACGATCGTAAAGGTATACTGGCACTTCAGAAGCGACTGTGTCGTCCGAGGTATAACCGTAAACATGCGCATCTATAACGTAATAGCGAACAAATAGATCGGCGCGGATCCAACCTAAAAAAGGGGGAGAAAAATTTTTTCTCGTCGCAAAATGTATTCGCTTCGAATCACGAGGACGTAAACTTTTCTGCTTATCCCCGGTTGACCTTGTCGTAAAATAGCATCTCCCTTCCGAAAGCCTTCCAAGGCCAAAGGGTCAATCGACATAAAAAAAACAGCATTACACACGGGGCGCAGGAAAATTTAAGTTATTATTAGTTATACAACTACCTATATTTAATTTTTTCTATTCTAATAATAAAAAAAGCGACGTGAGAAATAAAAAATGAAAAAAGAAAATTTTTATTTATAACATGCAATTTTACTCATTCGAGTTTTCGTAGTGTGTTATACCTATGTATAATCATATTTATTTAAATATAATATTGTTTATAAATTATCCATGATTCATAACATTTTTAAAATATCAATTTTAAATATTCATACTGTATGAAAATTCGAAGCTTTAAAGCGTATATTTCGTTTAAAAATTAATTTAGAATTTTCTTCGTTTTAAAAGCAAACTGCATGATAAGATTTATTCTTTATTTAAAAAATGCCACATTCAAGAAATAAATTAAATTTGCTTTATAAAAATTTAATTTAAATTGTATAACGAATCTATTGGACTATTGTTGAAAGATATAAAATGTATATTTTCCGGGAGTCGTAAAAACTAAATTTTTTTGTGTAAGTAGTAACCGTGTAGTCCGCTCAGACAAATGAAAAAGTATATTTCGCCGGGTTCGCGCGCGAAAAAAGCTGCGAAACAAGTTTACTTTATGGAAAATCGATTATCGAACGATCGTGGGTTTCTTTTTAGGATCTAATTGCAAATATTTCATATCGCAAAAAAAGAACCGCCACGGGCGCTGATTAATTTGAAAAAGGGAAAAAGGAGAAATACGGTCAAAGAGACAGAATGATTAATTCGCGCGGAAACTCCTGATAGGCCACCACTCGTCACCGCTAATTTTCCGGTGATTGATGAATGCGTAATGAGATTCGTCAATTTCAGCGAGTACTTTTTTCTCTTAATCATTAAAAAAAATTTTCAATTTCTTTTTTTAACACACGGTACTACTGTAATGCTAGAAATTATTTATAACACGTACGTGTTGTTTTCAGGAATAAATTTTTTAATCAGTTCGGTAAGATCAATAACCACGTTTTACAGGTCGTACAAACACAATAATTGCATAAACATCGAAGTTTTTTAATTAAAACTCGTGAATACGCCTCGTACTATCTTATTTATTTAATTTCGATGAATAATAATTAGAAGCTGCCGAAGAATACATTCACGAGTCCAATATTTCGTAGGCGGCATTTCCAGAAAGTGTATATAGTAGCGAGTTAATAGAGCGAAAATTTGGATTCACGGACCGCGCGCGCAAATGGGCGCGCGTCGAAATGCCATTGAGCCTTGAAAAAGAAATGGCCGAATTCAATGGCGCGGGGTCGCGGCCGGGCGCAGCGGCATTGTTTTCCCCGCGTCGATGGGACGGCTAATTCGGTCAGGCGGCCGCAACCACATTAGCAGCGGCCACCGACCGAAATACCAGGAGACAAAATGCTGCTGCTCGCGCTCCGGAACGCCACAGCCTCGCGTCCCCTCGACGGGCGCCGCGCCATCGTAGCCAGTAATGACGTGGATCCGCTTGAGCTTTCGCGCTTCCCGACAGGACGGAGGATCGTAGCCTTGTGTTCCTGTTTGTCTTTCTTTTTTTTTAATTTTCCGACAGTGCACTTGTACATTCTTGGGGGATAATTACTTATAATTTTTTTTGAGGTTTTTTAATTGCGTTATAATAGTGACATAGTAAACAATTTTCGAATGATGGATACATCGTGTATTTGTCTGGTAGAAGAATTGGTGCATGAATTTGACATACTGATGCTCATGTCAGGTGTAAAATTTTGACATATTTCAATTTAATTTTGCATTTTCTGTATTTGCTTTTTTCGATTTCTCTTTATGTCTACTTATTTAGTGACTGTAGGTAGATTTGGAATATCGAAATAGAAATAATGAAAGTAAAAATAAAATTTTGGAAATTTTTCCAAATAAATAATTGTTATAATAATTATTATAATTACATTTCAAAATATTTTACCAATCTTTTTACTAGCTTCAATAAAATAATCATTTTAAATACATTCAGCTGTTTTTAGAAAAAACGGTTGTGCCATCTCATCGATGTGAGACTTTTACAATTTGATTGACTGCTATATATAGAGCGCGAAATTTGATCTCTTCGAAATTTCATTATCCCACGGAAATTTACGAGGGAGAAATTTTTCACATTAAAAACTTTGACTATTAACTGCATCGAAAAAACTGCAGAAATTTATATGTACATCCAGGACTATAAAATGTGGCTTCCCTGCAAAAGGGTATAAGTGCATTGTTCTTGGCAAAGGTATATAACTTCATGTTTATTTTAAAATATCAATTTCTTTGAGAAGATCCGTAAAAATACGTTTTTGATTTGTATCTTGAAGAATGACTCAAGTGTTTAGTTTTCCAATGAAAAGGCGGTAAAAATGAGAGTCTAAATATTTGGAAAACATAATAAAATGCACTGAGAAAAATGTTGTAGTAGTTTTTATAAAAAGCTAAGTAAATTGTACTAGTCATTACGGTACCTACTTTGGTCGCAGTTTATGAAACTTTTATTATAGGGGAGAGCGGGGCATAGCGGGCCGTGGGGCAATGTGAACCTTCGGGGCATAGTGGGCCACCTCATTAAATAT